>RJWJ010036894.1:0-15827 GCA_004363605.1 Indri indri | reverse complement strand
AGGGTCATGCCAACCTAAAGGTAAAACCAGAGCAACAGTAACGATGACAGGCCGTCTTTCTCACAAATGCCACTGTTCACAACTGCACATGTAAGTCTGCTTCAGGTATTTCTGGAAGACCTCCTTACCTACCACATTATCCAATGCCTGTGAAACTAGGCGTTGCCTTGAAGGTGCCCAAAGCCATCAGGGTTACTCGAGGCCACTGCAAGTCCTCACAGCTTTATCATGGAGGCCACCTCTTGGCGATGTCACCAGCCGCGCGTCTTCCTTGGCTTTCTCTCCAGGGCCGGAGGACAGCCCTGTCTTCTCTCAAGCCCGGGTGGCCATTCTGCATTCCCAGGCATCTCAGCTGAGCCCACACCTGCAGAAGGCCCCCAGACTCCCTCACCTGTCCTTGACTGCCAGCCACCTTTCCAGTGGGTCTAGGTGTGGGTACGGCAGTTACCTGTTTTAAATAATCTGTCTGTAGGTAACACAGGGGTGGGATGTAGTACCCCTTCCTCGCCTCTGGTGCAGACTAGGGCTGTGTGAGAGATTTGTCCCGTGTTGTCTGCCTGTCCTGCACCCATGGGCCGCACGTGGCCACAGCTTAGCCAGCCCTTGGCCTGTGCTCATGCCTGGTGCATGCAGGAAGACCAGCCTCGCAGACCCTCTCCGCTTTTGGAAGACCTCCCCCTCCCCCAAGTGTGTCTGTGGGCTCGTTCAACTGCCTCTGTGCCCCTGGCTGCTGCTTTCTTGTCGTAGACCTGTAGAGAATAACTTCACTTGGTCCCTGACACCCCCGCTCAGTGTTAAGAGTTTTGTTCCTAGTGCTACTTGTCTGTAGAAGGTCTAATACGTTGTGTTATGGAAAAAAAACAAAAAAGAGTCCTATGACTTTGTAATCACACTTCCCTTACTACCTTCTGGCAGTGCCATGCCTTCCCAAGAAGGCGGGCAAGACTCTGAAGGGGAAAATAGGAAGAAGTTTCATGTTAAGAGACGCCTGAGCCTGCTCGCATGTGAGTAAGGTCGCACGAGATGCATGAAGCATCTCAGGTGATAAAAATCAGCCAGCAGCCCACCTGGCCCTACTGTCACCCCGACTTTCCTGCTGGCTCCCTGGGGCCTGCTGTCGCTGCAGTGATGGTGTCATACGGCCACTTCTTCCCTCCCCTCCGGTGTGACTTGGTTACTGGATCTCGGGGCTCCAGACCATGGCACCTCCCCTCGCTGCACAGCCCGGGCTGGCTCAGCCTGCCCTGAGGGATGGGGCTCGCCCCAAATCCTCATCACCTAGCCCAGTCTTGACCTTGAATCTTTGTTTTTCAATTGGTTTTCCAAACTGGTACTCAGATTCCTACCTTGTTTCTAAGCCCTAACCTGCTGCCTTGTTTACCTGGCTAAGAACCCCAGGAACTAGAGTCCTGTGCTCAGCCTTACCCTGCCCACCCAGGAGAGACCCCTCAGTACCTGCCCACAGGCAGGGCTCTGCTCGCCCAACAGACTGCACACGGCCTTTGATTTTGCATCATTACTCTGCTGGCTGAGCCTTTTCTGGGTTCACTCATGTCAAGGCCATTCTGTTTCCTGACTTCATGCTACTGCTTTGCCTGCAAAACCACTTGTATTTTTACTACCCTGCCCTTTGTGTTCTTCATACAAGATTTAACCATATGCTCTTGGCTGAGATGGACAGACAGACAGACAGATGGTTAGATAGATGCATGGTAGATAGATGGATGGATGACAGACAGGAGCTGTCTGGAGAAGTTTAAAACCCATCTTCATCGTCCCATCAATAGCTACACTTTGTGCATTTTTACACCTCTGAGGTTACTCTATTTTAAGTTTTAAATTTTAAAGTAATTTTGTCTGTATTTGTTTTTTGCTTTATGTGTTGGCTTTAGTTCCTAACTCCTGTATAAAGTGAGGGCCACGTTTTGTTTTTGTTTATTTTTTTCAGACAGAGTCTCACTGTGTTGCCCAGTCTAGAGTGCCGTGGCATCAGCCTAGCTCATAGCAACCTCAAACTCCTGGGCTCAAGCCATCCTCCTGCCTCAGCCTCCCAAGTAGCTGGGACTACAGGCATGTGCCACCATGCCCGGCTAATTTTTTCTATATACTTTTAGTTGTCCAACCAATTTCTTTCTATTTTTAGCGTAGATGGGGTCTTGCTCTTGCTCAGGCTTGTCTCAAACTCCTGAGCTCAAACGATCCACCCGCCTCGGCCTCCCAGAGTGCTGGGATTACAGGCGTGAGCCACTGTGCCTGGCCAAGGCCCACGTTTTGTTTGATGTGTAAGACCTCCTTCGATGCTGGCACCTGAATCTATGCCTTCAGCATCTGCCCCACCCTGGTGAGCAGCTCTACTGCCACAGCCCCGCCACCAGGCCAGGTCAGGCTGTAGTGCGGGATCCGGGTCAGCTCCTGGGGTTGGCCAGCTCAAGCCAGTATGTCACAAAGAGCTTGATGAGATCCACCACTCAAGTGCTGTGTTGAATTAGCACGTCTCACCACCTTACACATGGGACAGGAGCTCCATCAGATTGTAAAAGAATTTCCAAACAATCCTAGCATGTACTAAACCTGGTAAATATTAAACCTTCAGTAAAAGTGGGAATTGGGAAAAGAGTTTGTCTTATCTTTCTATGGAAAGGACTACTCTGGAGGGGAATGAACAAATCGATGTACTAACTAAAGGGTGAAATGGCACCTTTTGCTAAAGCTGCAAGCTCAGATTTATGAAATATCACCCATCATATGCTCTGGCCACACTGGCCTCGAGGACAGTAAGAACTTGGGTGACAACCACTGTGTTCTGGATCTAAGCCCCAATTCCATTTAGCACTAGAGTCGTAAGCCGCGGCTTAGATAACTACACGGCTGCTGTGCCCACCAAGCCCTTTCCTGCCCCGCGGGTTCCTGTGGCGGCACCCCGGGTGCTCAGAGGCAGCTCTGACTGAGTTTGCCTTGTTCTGTTTGTGCCTCTGTCACCCGCAGCTCTGCCTCTCCTCCCCACCACCCCCCGTACCCCCACCACTGTGGGGCAGAATACAGCTATTCCTGTCCCCTTTCCCAAATCAGCCGGGCACTTTCCATCCCACAGCCCTTCTCCGGCAGACTAGAGACCAGATCCCCAGGGACAGGTGGAGACCACTTGGGAATCGATATCACGGGTTGAACCCAGAGGCATTCCTTGTCAATAGCCCAAAAATGGCAGGCCCTGCCCACCCAGTAAGAACAGGTTGGTGCGTCCATGATGCTTGTCTTTAGGCTTTGATCCAAACAACAAAATGAGAACAAATAAAGCTTTAGCATCCTTTATTTGCCTGTTATAGCATGAAAACCGGCCAGGTATATAGAAAATATAAACTCATCTTTAGGGAAAAAGAGAATATTTCCTTTCTAATCTTTTCTACAACCTAAGAGGCATTTCGATGTAGTAACAAAACACACATACACATCATGAGACCAGAAGGTGAACTACATGAATTCTAGTCCTGGCTATAAATGTGCAGTGGGGTCTTGGGTCAAGTCTGTGAACCACCTAAACCCTGGCTCTAAATCAGTTATAAACTAGGAATAATATTTCATGCCTCCTTACTGGGTTATTGTGATCATTAAATTAGATAATACACGAATGGGCTTAGCAAACTAGAAAGCACTATACAAAAGGCCAGTCTGAATGTTATTTACTAAAGAGACAGCCTTTAATAAAAAAATGGAAGTAGTAAAAAGTTAACTAAGAAATGAACATGCAGTCGACAGAAAAGAAAATATAAATGGCTCTTAAACATATAAAAAGATGTTTATCCTTACTGCTAATAAGAGAAACATCAACAGGCTGTAAGAGATCGTTTTTACCAGTCAGATTGGTGAAGTTCAAGATAGTTGATAATACTCTATTGGCTGAGGTGAGAAGCAGAGACCGTTGCTGATGGGAGTGTAAATCGATACATTCTCTACAGAAAGCAAATGGATAGATTAATCGAAATAAAAAATGCGTATATCTTTGGCCAACCAATTCTACTTCTTGACATTTGTGCTACAGATGTACTTGGACTTGTACAAAATAAGGCAGCTCTATAGGTACTGACATGGAATGATTTCAGAGATATGGTCAGTGAAAAATGGGAAGTCCAGAACAGTTTACAAAAAACATTGTTTTAAACAAAGGAATGAAATGCTAGTATTTGCATAGACTATATTTGAAAGGATACACCAAATTTAGGCAGTTGTTTTCGTTTTTTTCTTTCTTTTTTTTGATATTTCTTGTTTGTTCTTTTTTTGCTCTCGAGGAATGCCACTTGGCGGCTGGTGGCAGGGGTGAGAGATTTTTATTGCCTATCCTTGTGAACTTTTTGATTTTTGTACCATTTGCAGATATTACCAATTTTTTAAAAAAATTAAAACAGCAAAAGTAAATAAAAAACCAAAGTGAACAAGAAAAAAAAAAGCCCTACGCCCCTTCTTCCCTCCCATTAAAATAGATAAAAATGAAAGAAAGTGGCATTAACAGAATTATTCAGTGTTTTCTTTTTGCCCTCTAGCTTGCCTTTCTGTTTGTGAGAGTGTTTTTCCTTTACTATTTGGGGCCTGGAAAACTAACCTGACTTGACTCCCTACAACTGCAAAAAGTGGTTTTATTTTCACCATTCTAATGAACCAAACAGACATGACTGTGCTTCTCCCTTGATCTGCCAATCTTTATTCCTGAGATCTGAGTAACCCTTGAAAAGTTGTGAGCATCAGACTTAACTGGGAAACTCATTTCCCCTGACTTCCCGATGAGCAGTAGAGTTGGTTGGAAAGGACCAATGGGGCCTGCCGCCCAGGGAATTAATCTCTGGGGTAATTAGATGGCTGTTCAGGGGCTGCCGATCCTAATTGGGGTATTGAACATCTTGAGATGTGACTCGAGTTCTGCCTTCCTGCTTTATTAGAAATTAAAAATTAGTATTTGGTGATTTTACCTCCCGAGTTGTGCTTTCAAATTTATTTTACTTTTTTCCACTTTCATATTATTTAAGAAAAGGGCTCTTTCAATTAAGCTTGTGTTTTAACTCAGTTAATCCTCAAGCACTGCTTGGTAGTTTTTCCTTACCAGATTGTCCTCTTTGTATAATTTGGGGGAACTGTGTGGCTTCTTTGCTAGGAAGGCCAAATACAGCCTCATACCAGGTGTGGTTTCTTGACAATTTTCAAATGAAGAGGTCCACTATGAGCACATGCCCAGTGGGGCATTTGAGAGAGCCCCTTCCTGTTGACTCACCATTGCCTCTGATTAGGAGAACTCACCACAGTCTGTGTAGAGACACCCTCCCCGCCCTAGCAAAGAGTCTGTTTTATTGTACATATAGACAATTTGGAGTGAAAGGCCAACTTAAACCAAGGGTCATGTTTATGCTTCTATTGTGAACCGAAATCACTTGCTTGTTTGAATGGGGCTCAGCTTATTTATACATTATTCATACCTATGAGTCAGAGATAATGCACGTGATTGTGACATGTATGTGACCCGCATGTTTGTGTTTGCTGGTGGAGACTTGAGTTGAGCTGACATTTCCGCAGAACTTTTCTAGCAATCCTTGCAGCCTCACTTAGGCAAACAAATAGTTATGGCCTTCACAAAACAACTGAATGCACACTTCTGAGTGATTTTTCAGATGCTCTTTACAATGATTGGCCCAAGGCCTATCTTAACATCATGTACTATAGAAGAAACCATTAAGTTTTTCTTTGAAGAAGGAATATAAATCTCAAGGCAACAGATTTCCTTCTGTTTTCCTTCAAGTGTTTGGCTCCAATTCAGTAATTAGTTTCATGGAGATCATCAAATCAGGATAATAACAGCATATAATAGTCTTACTTTTTCTTAGGTGATTATTGCTGGGTTCCCAGAATCTCAGCTTTTTGGAGTGTCGCACATGAACTTTTGCTGTGGCATGACATTAAAACAAAAACAAGCAAACCAAACAGCTCTGGCGAGACAGAGTTGTGGTGTGTAGGATTGAGTCATAGTCTCATACACTCATAAAAATGGAGTGTACCCCCAAATGGGCAGATATCTAGCAGAAAGGAGAAAGGGAGGTGGAGATAACCAGGCCTTTGTTCCACAAGCATGTCATGAGTACCCAATGTACACTCAACACTGTGCTGGCCGGGGACACTGTGCAGGGTTAGAGTGGTCCACCAGATAGACAGGACCCGCCTAGAGAAGAGTGTGGAGGCAGTAGCTGGCACAATGACCCCTCTGTCCCCCTGTTCCCTGTGAAAAATGACATCGGCACCATGAACTGCCAATCTTGGAGGGAGCTGAGTGTGGTGCCCTTTGTTGGAAGGACTGAGATGGATTGCAGAGATATAGTGGCGTTGGTAGAGAGGACAGGTGTTGGTAAGATGGGTTGGATCAGGGATGGGATGGAGGGAGAGTGGAAGCATCAGAACCTACTTCTGCTTCTAGGACTTTGGCTTGGGTCCCACAGAACTGATGTGATCGTGCAGAGATTTACAGTAAAGGAGATTAGCCCCCGAAGTTAGACCCACAGCTCTTGAGCGTTTTAGCGCAGAGAGGTGCCCCGTATAAAGGATGTTTCCCTCCACTTCACCGTCTTATCACTTGAGGTTTAAAAAATCAGCTCTTTTGCTTTGTGCTGCAGTGAAAACGTTTCTACAATTCTTAGTAAGTAAATGGAATCTTAAAGCTTAAACCTCTGCCCCGGGCAAGGAACCAAAGGATGTCATTGTGCATAACTTCAAAGGCTGATAAGATGTTTAAGGTCTCTGCTCTTTGAAAGGGTTTCTTTCTTTTAAGGCCAGCCAGAAACATTCCTGTGCGTGTCCCACCATTATTCCAAAGAGAAGTGGAAGACTGTTTCTTCACCGCGTGTCTGTGGAGGCTCTGGTGTGCATGTCCATACCCTGCAGAATAGAGTCTTTCTCTCTCTGCCTTGCAGTGACTGCATTGTGTTTTGGAAGACGGATGTCCAGCAAGCATGGTATTAAAAGCAGTACCTTTTCTGTCTGGAGGAGTCAAAGAACAGTGGACTCAAACACATCATCTCTGTGTTTGCATGAAGCAGTCTGCCCAAGACTCAGGAGTTCTTGATTTGTTTTTGGATTATGACCGACGTGACATGAGCTGGTGAAAAATGAGCAAGTTGCTTTCTCTCCTTCTCTGATCATCTGCTCTTAAGCACGTCTTGGTGACAAGTCACACAGGTGTAGTGCAGAGACTGCTGTTTGTCAAGGACACCGCTCTGTCTTTTTTTCAATTTTATCCCTTGGCAAGGCAGAAGCTGTTTCTTTTTCTGTCACCAGCAGACAACTTGGCCCCGAAGATACCCTCAACCTATGAAAGAATGAGTGGAAGATTTTCGGTAGATTGTCCAGGATGTAGGGAAATACTGGCGGTGCTGCTGGAAATGTTTGCTGTTGACTGCACGTTCTTCCACGCAGAGTGTCTTCCAGCTATAAGAAGTTTTTCATACATTTTGATTTTGAAAATGAAGGCCTGCCCTGTCAAGTCTAGGAAGAGAAGGCCTTGGAATAGAGAGAGGCATGGGGTCCTTGAAAGGAGCCATTTACCCCAAAGATGGGTGGTAGACCATGGATGTTTTTGCTGGCTAAAGACCATGGAGCTTTCTTTGTGTCTCACAGAGGTGGTGTTTGGAACTCACAGGTACGCAGTCCATGTCTGTGGGCTGCTTAATGAAAGCATAATTTAGGGTATTGGTGTTTGTTTGTAGTTTCTTGTCTGAGTGCGTGGCCTGGAGGATGGAGACAAAGCTCTCTCATCCTGCTGTGTGATGGCTTAAGGCATCACGTCGATGAAACAGTAAGTAGCCAGCTTGCCAGAAATAAATGCAATGTGAATGAAGACCTGGGAACCTCACAGTGCGAAGCTCCCATCCTCGCATTCCAGACTGATGCCCTCAGGCAAACTGGAGATAGCTTAATACAAGCATATTTGTAACACTCTGGTTCCATCCAGATCAAAGGGCAGAGAGCCCGCCTGGGTTGCAGCCTCCAAGATGAAAACTGGACCCTGAAGTGAGCCTGCGCGGCTGGGCCATCCCTTGAATCCGAAAAGAAATACCAATTCTGTTATGGATGTTTGAACCATCAGATGCAGACTTTGAAGTCTCTTTGCCTCTAATACATTGGATTCAATTCCTCCCTCACCCTGCCCCCGCCTTGGTCTCATTTAAGATTTGGGGTTTTTTCTAAAGTGGCACTTCTTGTGGGGGCTGTTGGGAAAATGAAGTGAACACACATGTAAGCCCACAGGTGCTGGATTGCCCAGGGCCAGGGAGGGCTCTGCTCAAGAGGATGGATCCTTCGGGGTGTTCTCAATGTCATTGTCATTGGAATTGCTAAAGGTTAAGAGGGGCCTTGCTTTCTTTCCTCAAAGAGAATATGGACATGGCGTTTTTGTTGCCTGAGTTAGCTTTTCCAGACTTTTAGACTCCATGGATTAATTATCATTTAAAAAAAAAAATTCTTTTTTTCCTTTTTCTGGCAAATAAGGACTTTAAAAACCACCATTTGTTATCACGATAATTTCATAAAACAAAGAAAACATTAGTAAGAATTTAATTTCAGAATAAAGAGCATTTTAAAAAATATAGTCAATTCAAGGCCAGGTGCAGTGGCTCACGCCTGTAATCCTAGCACTCTGGGAGGCCAAGGCAGGAGGATTGCTTGAGCTCAGGAGTTGGAAACCAGCCTGAGCAAGAACAAGACCTCGCTCTACCAAAAATAGAAAAACTAGCTGGGCATCATGGCTTGCACCTGTAGTGCCAGCTACTCCGGAGGCTGAGGCAGGAGGATCGGTGAGCCCAGCAGTTTGAGGTTGTAGTGAGCTACCAAGGGTGACAGAGTGGGACTCTGTCTCAAAAAAAAAAAAAAAATCTGTATCTATATCTATATCTATCAATTTAGTGTTATAAAAAACTTAACACATTATTCTGATATTTCTCATTTTAAAAACTTTTGTCATTGACCAGTATTGGGCTGTGAACAGGTGTTTAAAAACTGTTTGTTAGACTACATACATTATATATAGGCGTATATACAGACATATATATTTAAATTGAAAAGAAAAATCATAATTATTATGGTAATGACTTACATTTACATCAGGCTTTTAATCATAGAACACTTTTACATACATTATCTCATATGATTAGTTAGTATATGCCTTTGAAACATAAATTAGTCTTAATAGCCTAAGCTAAATAGAATTAAGACTGGAAGGGAAATCTAGTGTTTAAATAAACTGTTAGTGTCCTAAAGTCATATATGAGCAATTTTTTAAATTATCTACTGCTTTGATTTTTCCTTGTCTGTGTTACCCTGAAATATCAGCAAGAGTAAATAAACAGATAATATTGTGACGGTAGGCACACATCTTTGCAACCATATATATAGCCTGGCTGCATACATGCATATATTTATGATTTTTTTCTGAATAAAAAATCAAGGCGTATATTCTGGAAGACATGCATGTGGGGAATAATATGGAAATTATTTGAAATACAGTATGAGAAAAACTTAGGAATATGTAGGGCAGGGATTAGGGGTGGGGGAGAGAGAGAGAGCACTCGAGAGTGAGCAAGTGAGAGAGTTTATACTCTAAGTGAATGGGGTGTTTCTTGTCCCAAACCTGTATTTAAAAACACATATATGTGTTTGACTTTAATACAAGTGTCCTATCATGAATATTGAAATATGTCCAACTTTGAATGTTTTCTTCAAACATGAAAACAACAAAGTATTTTCCCTTTGCCAGTTTCTCCTTCCGCTTCCCATCCACCTCCTGCTTTCTCTCCTAGGGTTAAAAGCTGGTTTCCTGAGACTCCCTAGGAGAGATCTGGCTTCTGTATTCTGGTTCCCAAGGGTTTCTCTGAAACAAAATCCATTGCAAGATCAGCAAAATCTACTGCAAGTGGCTAAATCACCAGCCTTATTTTCAAGACACTCAACCAAGCTAGAACTTCAATTAAGTATTAATTAATGAACCAATTGATAAATTCAGGCAGTGATCATTCAGCAAATATTTACTGGCTGCCTCATCCCTATTACCCTTGGCGCTGGGCACTGGGGCTTCAGTAGAGGGGAAGATAGAAATAGTTGCTACCCATGGAGAACTCATAGTCTTCGGGAAGACAAACAATGTAATAACAAATAATTAATTACAAAAATGATGAGTCTGGGTAGGAAACAAATGGGGTGCTATTATCGATAAACCAGAAAGAAGCAATCTTGCAAACTCACCAGACAAAAAGAAAATTCATCTGTTAATCAACAGTTGGCAATTACACTGTATATGTATGTGTATGTATGTGTGTGTGGTGTGCGTATGCATGTGTATATACATGTGTGAATATATAAGTATATGAAAAGGACAAAGGTTATATAAGAAATATGTTCTGCTTTTGTAACTTAATGAAAAAAGTCATTAGCTCTTAATTTTCTCATGGCCTCTACTTATTGAATAATTCCTCTGCAAAAATCACTATTTGGTAGATTATTTACAGGGAGCAAAGGGCACTCCAATAGGAAGAGTAAAGCTGTTTGGACAACTTAACATTCATACCAAAGACTCTTCTTTCATGTCCTGAAGCTAACAATTTGACCAGATAACCCAGATTATCCAGGAACTGAAAAAGTTTTAGTTTTTCAGGGGTTATGTTTACATGCCATTTTGTTCTCCTCCAGTGAAAAATAAAATCATCTGATATTGACCAAGCATCTATTCTGTGAACAGGACTCTGAGCCTGCACTCAGGAGCACAAACTTGGTAGAAGAGAGGAGAGTTATGTGCAAAGAATTACTTTAAAGTAGAAAAGGTTCAGGGCAGAGACACAGCTACAGGTAACAAGGAGGAGATTAGTCTGGGAAGAAGGGGTTCAGCGAAGGATTTCTGGGTGGCATTTGGACCAGACATTGAAGGGCAGCAAGTGTTAGACTAGAGACTGGCTGTGCCATGCACCTGATGGGTTACCTTTACAAGCTCATGGGAATACCCATTAAGCCTCTTTTTCTTATTAAAACTAACAACTGTTTGTTTCCTGAGGGCATATGTCTTGTTAGGGAGCAATAATAATATATCAGTTTCCATCAAGTTGCATTTTATCATTGTAATGGTTTCAGAGGAGGCTGCTTTTAGCTCCTGCAGTGCATTTTAATGTGTTGCAGGAAACACGGAAACTGACTAAAGGCATAATGGATCCATAATGGACGAGGAGCTGGCGTGGCCACAAATGGGACATGCCACGGCTGGAACGTGAAAGAAAGTGCTTCTGCAGAAACCGTATGCATTCTCCGTAGGAGAAGGAGCCAGGAGGCACAATTTGGCTTCACCCGACAGTCCTAGATGTGTGGGCAGAATTGTCTCCTTGATCTGGTTGCATTTGTCGTCGATCTCCCCTCTGCTGGCCCCGTATCTGCTAGGGATCACAGGTTCAGGGGTGCACGAGAAGAGGGGGTGCCCTGTCAGTGCAGCGGTGTGCAGTTTTCTGAAAGGCCGCCACTGGAGGTGACGATTCATTGTGAATGCAGTAAAAGCTGTTTTTCTCAAAGAGAAAGAAAGAGAAGTCAGAGATCGGGCGTGAGTGTACCCGTGGCGCTCGGAGCCCTGGCAGGTAGGCCTGCTTCACCCCAGCGCCCTGGGAGAGGAGGGCACAGCGTTCCCCCTGTGAACCCGACCACACTCAGTCCAGTGAGTCAGTCAGTATCTCTTGGAGGGGGCAGCTTTCGTAAACGGACACAATAAATGCCAAACTAACCTTTTGAGGAAGAACTTACAGGAGTCCCCTTTAGCCCCAGTTTCACTTACCACAGTTTCAGTTATCCGAGGTCAACCACAGTCTGAAAGTATTAAATGGAAAATTCCAGAAATAATCGTAAGTTTCAGATTGCACACTGTTCTGAGTACTGTGATGAAATCTCACACCGTCCTGCTCCGTCCCGCCCAGGGTGTGAAACGTCCCCGTGTCCAGCATCTCCGTGCTGTATATGCTACCCACCCGCGAGTCACTCAGTACCCATCTCTGTTATCAAATGGAAAAGTACATGGTACATATAGGGTTTGGTACTATCTATGGTTTCGGGCATCTGCTGGGGGTCTCGGAATGTATCCCCCGTGGATTAGGGGGAACTGCTTTAGAAGAAGCCATTTTACTTTATGTTCTGGTAGTAAATGTATTCAAAACGAGGCCTGGCCCAAATACTTAACCTTTTTCTATAGCCCTTACCACATAAGGATGGGACCTCAGAGTAAGGGCATGCTGATTATTGACTAATGTCCTCAGTTGTTTGCAGAAGAAGGTGTTGTTAAAGAACTTTGGCAAAAAAAAAAAAAAAAAAATTGTGCCAGCAATAAAGATGCATTAGAATCCAGAACTCTTCATACTGTGGAGGCTTCATCTCTATAACACTAATATTTTTCCAAAATGTTCTTAAATGCTATTTTTTCCCATTGCTTTTGGATAGTCAGGTCTTAAAACAAAGTCATTTTGTACGCTAGAACGCATAAGATATTTATCACCCAGTACAACAAACTTTCGTGAATCCTGGTGTTGCTGATAAGTTAGTGTTTAGTTGGGTGTTAGGATATTTTCTGTCTCTCCCTGACTTCTGAATTTGGAAGTGAGTGAGGTGCAGTACATTTTGATTCAGTTTTAATCCATCAAAATCAAGTTAGTTATAAGTGATGGAAGAGCTTACTTTGCGGAGTCCGGGCTGCCTGGAGACATCAGCCACATGCCAAAAGCTTGCTCGTTGCCCAGCAACCTTGCCGGAGGAATAGATTTTCTGCCACTGTCTCCCTTTTTAGTCGAGGCAGAATCTATTAACACTACTATTCTAGCCCAGGGAACCGGAGCCAGAGTTTAGCTGAAAAGAATGGTCGGGGGTTTTTTGTTTTTGTTTTTTTTAATAACCCAGTACCATGTTTCTGGCTC
This sequence comes from Indri indri, assembly GCA_004363605.1. Taxonomy (NCBI): domain Eukaryota; kingdom Metazoa; phylum Chordata; class Mammalia; order Primates; family Indriidae; genus Indri; species Indri indri. The sequence continues at coordinate 2,874 of RJWJ010036894.1, read as the reverse complement.
CTAAACCCTACTGCTAATTTCATTGACTTCTACATAAAGACTTAGAGCTTATTAATATTACTTAAAACTGTTGAAGCTAAAGAGGTCAGTCTCGTGCCTCCCTGTCCCCGAAAGCAGCTCGTTGTTTCATTTCTGCAGAAACTACCATAGAGGGAATGGGTGGGGACCATGACCATCCAAGTTGAAGGTGAAGCAGATAAGAATGACCTCATTTGACCCCAAACTTTTTCTGAGTCCTCACTCAACCAGGTGCACTTGCTGGCTTGTGCTTTCCAGAGGCAAACTTATCATCTGGCTGTTGAGGCTGATGTTTCTTCAAGTCTATGCGATCCAGCTCTGATTGAAAAGTGCCTGTGGATGCCTTCCTCTTATCCTTCAATCAAAGAATGTCTTTTCTCCTTTTGTAGCTAAATACTTCACCGCCTGGATTGATGGTTTCCTTCTACCAGGGGAGTTGCGCCGCTGTCAGCCCTATTGTTTTGCTCATGCTCTTAATGTAATAGCTTTGGGTTGCAGCAAAGGAAGCCCAGCGTCAGGTGGCGGGAGTTATTCGCCACTGCTGAAATGCAATTTTAATAATGGACTGTATCAGCTAAATGTGTTTCCTTGCCCCTTTGTAAAACAAAGGAAGATTGCAGCACATTAACCCATTGATGGCGGGGGGGAAAAAAAAATCAAAATCTCCAAGAATGCCATTTACTTAATTAGAAATCTCTTTACCAGGCTTCAGAAATTCTCTGGATAGGAAAGGAAGGGGTGGCTTCTGTTTTAGTGAATGGACACTAGCCACCTCCCACTCTTTCTAAGGGCTAAAAGAAGAAAAATAGTTTGCGATTTGGTAGAGAGATGATCTGCTTGACAAAACCATGACTAACTTGATAAAACAACCTCAAAATGCATTTGTTGATTTGTTCCATTTAATCAGAACTTTCTTAATGGTGATAACTGAGGTAGTTGGTGTTATATTTTCCTGAATAATCTTAGAATCTATTACTGATACAAGGGAACTTTGAGTTGTAGTTTAAGTGTCCAGTTTTACATGTAAGGAAACCCGAGAAGTGAGAAAGTTTGCTCAAGGATGTACAGTTATGGTCGAGTGTGGCAGAGGAAGGACTAGAATCCCAGCCAGCTGAGTCTTAATCACAGTGACAGCTAAAGGACATGTTTGAAATGAACTGAGGAAGGAAAAGCACCTACTTCCACAGCTCTGATTTCATTCGTATAGCCAACAAATGTCTAATGCACACCTAATGCATGCGTTTTGTGTGTGTGTGTGTGTGTGTGTGTGTGTGTGTGTGTGCGCGCGCGCAGGTACTGGAGAAAGGCAAGATCTTTACTTTCATGAAGTTACATCATGGAGGTGGGACAACCCCACAGTCAACAATGGCATGAGTAAAAGAGTTACAGGTTGTGATGACTGCTTAGCTAAGATACACAGTGAACGCAGGAATATTAGCAACAATTAGATAACAAAGTGTTGTCTGCTTAAGTCCTGGAGTTAACCCTTGGAATAGTTGCATTCTTATTGCTAACAGAAAAAATGTTGGATACATTGAAACCTCTGAAAGGGATTCATTGTTACCCATAAAGTTGCATTACAATGGAGAGGGATTTGTCTGGTGAGGTGTTGAACTTCCAACGACACAGTGCACAAACTAAAATCTAAATTGGTAGGAATCGTAGAACTTTTCCAATTCTAAGATACTGTGACTCAGCCACTTCATTCATTCATTTGTTCATTCAATTTGTCCATGTTGCAAACACTTATTAGACATTTCCTATTTACTTTTTTTTTTTTGAGACAGGGCCTCCCTCTGTCGTACTGGGTAGAGTGCAGTGGTGTCATCATAGCTCACTGCAACCTCAAACACTGTGCTCAAGTGATCCTCCTGCCTCAGCCTCCCGAGTAGCTGAGACTCCAGGGGCACGCCATGATGCCCGGCTAATTTTTCTATTTTTAGTAGAGATAGTTCTTGCTCTTGCTTAGGCTGGTCTCCTGCACTCAAGCAATCCCCCGACCCCTACCTCCCAGAATGCTAGGATTACAGGCATGAGCTACCTCCTGTTTAGTGTGGAAAGTCTTTACACAACAAAGGGATTTTCAAGACCCAATTTGACTCACTTGTATTGAGTAATATTACGTACAAACTTCTGTCAGCAGCAGTCTTTGGGCATTTTATCCTAACAAAATTTGATATTTAAAGTCATATGGTTCATTCTTTTTCTTTCTCACTGGTTGCTTTAGGTCCTCAGGCAACTTTACATGCAACTTTTTTTTTTTTTTTACTGTGTAGTATGAAACTCTAGTGCAAGGATTTGCTTTTGTTTTAGATCTGTATTAAGCAAATTTTTTAGAGGGTAGTGGTGAAATTGATTTACTTGGCTAGGTGAAGCATCTGTTTTCAAGGTCTTGATCTATCCATATACGCCACGGTCACTGGCTTTGCTACTATCTCTATATATTTGCTTAGAAAAATCCAAAATCTGCCGTAAATTTAACAGGGATGTTGTATTTCCTTCCACCACCATGCTGCAAACACCAATTTGAAGGAATGGAGTGAGAAAACAACTAAAAGTATTTATCCTGCTGTTCTTGGCATTTTCTTTGTTCTCCTGATACATTGTGCTATCTGGATATCAGATTGCATAGAAAAGTAGAAACAGCCGAGGGCACCGTTTTTGTAATTTCATATTAAACTCATTTCCTTGAAAATCTGGCTTGAGATGAGTTTTCTTCAGACTTTTCTTCCATTTTGGTGTGTTTCTTTTTTCTTTTTCCACATGGCCTACATTGAGTCTTTTCATTGTGTTTAAGTGGAGCATACTTTTGTTTTAGCATAAGAAGACACAGCTTCAATGGACTAACCCTAATGG
>RJWJ010036893.1:0-15831 GCA_004363605.1 Indri indri | reverse complement strand
GTGTGTGCGTGTGAGTGGGCGTGTGGGCGTGAGTGGGCGTGTGTGCGTGTGAGTGGGCGTGAGTGTGTGTGCGTGTGAATGTGTGAGTGGGCGTGAGTGAGCGTGAGTGGGTGTGTGTGGGCGTGAGTGGGTGTGAGTGAGCGTGAGTGGGTGTGTGTGTTTGTGAGTGGGCGTGTGTAAGCGTGTGCACGGGTGTGTGCGCGCGCCCCGTGTGGGACGGCATCCTGTCCAGGACCGGCTCTTGCCCTGCACCCTGACCTGCTGGGACGGGCTCCTACCACCCACTGTCCTGCCCTGGAATAATTGGGTAAATAAATACCTCGTTTTCATTAACCTGTCTTAAATGTATGTACAACTCACATTTCATATTAGAGATGTTTAAGTCTTTCTTAGAAATCTGGTGATGTTTTTATGACCAGAAATAGGCCCTAGGAACTTAGCTATTGTTAATGTCAATTAGGCTATGTTAAAATTAGTTTCTGTATACATCATCCTTTTGCTTGAAGTTGCAAGTTCCAAGAACATATTGACGACGTTACCTGAGGACCTACTGTAAAAGAGATTAGAGGATGGACGAGCTGTCACATTTGCACCTCTTGCCCTCTCTTCTTCACCCCCGCTGTGCTCTCCTCATTTGACATCACCCTTGTCTATCTTATCTGGTGCTAGGCCTCTACTCTTTCCCTGAACTTTCCACTAACATTAATTCAGAGCTGTACTTCCCAGAGAGAGAGATGCTTCGCCTTTTGATCTCTGTTGGTTTATAGCAATTTTTAAAAAATTTTGGGGGGTACCATAATTCTTCCTACCCACATCTATCCACATAACTAGGGTTTTGGGATAGAGCAAACCAAAATATTGTTAGTAGAATTTTCTTACAGGATTAATATCTTACTCTAAATAATTATTAAAATGTACAAATGAGAGATTTGCTGGGTCCTCTGTTCACTAAATACACTTGCTTTCAGTATGTGATTTCTTTTAAAAAATTCTCTGTAGTTCATCCACATTTTTTCTGAGATCTTGATTTGGAAAACAGTCTGAAAATCTGACAGGAATAAACTTTCACAAATTTTTTTCACTGTCTAACTGGCAAGATCAGAAATGCCATGAAGAGTAGACTGTCGCACAGGATATTTTCTACTTCAGCTGGTTTCTGAACTCATGCAGACAAATAGTCATACACATGTACACTTAAAATCAGCAAATCACATTCTCAATAGCTACAAATCTTTGTCCATATGTTCAAAAGTTAATTTTTCTAGGGGACAAATAACACCCAGTAACTTAAAATACTTTTTTATTTATAAGGGGCCAACAAAATGTTCTGAGTGTATTCTATAACCGCTGCTTAGGTTGTTTATTGTAAGAATATCAAAACCAACTCAACTTTTAGATAAAATGCAAATTCAGCTTTTAAATATGTGACTTACTATTAAGATATCCAATTTCACATGCTAATTTAGTTTTTTTAAAAATTAAGATGCATACATAGAGAGATGTTAACACATATACCAACATATTATTTAACTACCCACCTCATTTCATTTTACTTTCCTTCAGGCACAATTAAGTCTAGATAGCATTGTTCATATGCTTCATGGAGCGTTGAACTGGTAGCATACGAGAGAATCATGACCATTACTGCTGCTCTTTCTGACAAAGTGGGAAGATAATAGGCCAATCTTCTTTCTAGATGACTCCTGCCTGACCAGAGAAGATGAGGTAGTAGAGGAATTGAATCATTTTAAAAGAGGCATTTGTGCAGAATGAAGAGTGAACTCTCAATTGTGTTGTGCTTCACAGAAAATGGCACTTTTGCCTCTGGGCATCTTTTCAAGAGTAAGAACAAAGTAATATTTAATATCTTCTTGATTTCATGCAATGAACGCTGTGTATATCAGAATTTTCCTCTGTGTATATCAGAATAAATGGTATCTTGGTGTCAGTGTTATTTTCATAGATAACGAGAGTCTATCACTGCATTTAAGCTAATTTCCTGGGATTGAATTTCCTTACATAAAGATAATATAATTGAAAAGACACAGGAATATTTATAACACTGACTTACAAAGACAGAAAAATACTGAACTTCCCAACTAATTCTTAAAGTGCATGTTAATTCCGCTCTTACTGCATAAGTTATTGATGAAAATACAGGCTTTTTCTTTCTGCAAATCACAGAATGTCATTCATGCTGTATATATGTCTATTTTTTTCTTAACTATTGAATATTAAAATGAAAAGCTTTTTTATACCTTCTGATCAACAATACAATATGATGAATTACTTATATCAGATTTTCATTTTTCTACTGCTTTAGATTCTATTGGCTTTATTGAATTCCCCATTGTCTCAGCTTTCTTTTTTAGAAATAAATCAGATATACAGTGTTTAATTAATTTTTCAATTTGAATTAATCTATTCATGTTGGAAATTATAAATGTATGTCAGAAATTTTAGTAAGAGTTCCTAAACTAATAGTAATTATTTTATGGTTACAATTATTTTAATTTAGAATGAATTTTAGCTAATGTATGGTAAATTCTGTTAAGCATAGACTAATTTAAACTTATGCATAGCAAGTGATGCTTTTCTGAGTCAGTAAAAATATCATTTGTTATGAAACAAAAATATACTAAAATAAGATTTTTAGTCACAAAATAGTATGGTATTAATCCAAATAGAAACTTATTGATAGCTGGACCCATTCCTATATATGTGTGACAGTGAGGTGTGTGTATGTATTCATACTATAGATTCATAAAGAATGCTTTTTTCTTTGTTTTAATTTAAATCTTTGTGACGAGTTCAGCTAATCCTTAGAGTCCTGGAGATATGCCTTCCTCTTGCTTAGAGAGATTTATTAAGTGTTTGAAGTTACTAGTTGAAGTAATCCAAAATATAGAAGGGACAAAGGCAGGTCCCAAGAAAATGAAAACAATTGCAATCTGAATGTATTTTTTCAGAACCTATGAAAAATAAATAGCATTCAGGGCCCTGTAAAAGGTGAAAACTTATTTACCTCATGTGTGGCAAGGCTTCAAAAGTGTATATAAGCCTTTGAAACATAAGGGGCTATTGTCTTGAAAATAGCTGCAAAGTTTCGCTGTCGTGAAGGACAGAATCCTCGGGATCTGGGCCAATCTCAGAAGAAAAGTTAATATTTCTCTATGTTAGACTGATCTGTGTTGTTTTTTTTTTTTTTTTTTTTTTTGAGACAGAGTCTCACTCCGTTGCCCTGGCTAGAGTGAGTGCCGTGGCGTTAGCCTAGCTCACAGCAACCTCAAACTCCTGGGCTCAAGCGATCCTACTGCCTCAGCCTCCCGAGTAGCTGGGACTACAGGCATGTGCCACCATGCCCGGCTAATTTTTTCTCTATGTATGTATTTTTTTAGTTGTCCGATTAATTTCTTTGTATTTTTTAGTAGAGACGGGGTCTCGTTCTTGCTCAGAGCTGGTCTTGAGCTCCTGAACTCAGAACGATCCGCCCGCCTGGGCCTCCCAGAGTGCTAGGATTACAGGCGTGAGCCACCGCGCCTGGCCTGATTTGTGTTCTTTATCCAGTTCTTTCTGTCCTAATTTTGATCGTGTTCAATTGTTTATCCTTTCTTCTCTCAATGTTTCCTGTCAATATTAGAAATTCAGACCCAAGCTATAAACATCCTGAAATGTTTCATGTTTTCAAATAGACTCTCCTTCAATTCATCTCAGTGAATGGATTGTGAGATTCTTTCATTTTCTAATCCTATTTACTGAGTCCTGCTGTTCTATCACAAGGATTAAAGTAGACGCTATCTCATGATGTCTTCTTAATCCTGTCATTCAGTGTGTTTATTTCACATTCCATGTATACTCTAGCAAGTGGCATATTATTATATAATACATAACCTCACTGTTAATGTGGTTCCACGTATATTAATAAAATCCACTTTCTGTCGCACGTAACAATCCGACAAGAAATGGTTCATTGTCGTTGCTCATAAGAAGAGATGACACTTCAAAATGACGATATTTTTTGATTTTCCGTCAGGTTATGAGGCACCTGTATCAAGCTTTCTCAACTTTCCAATCTGCTTCAAATACCAAACGATCATGGACATTGAGTTCTTCAGCAACTTCTTGTGTAGTTGTAGGAGGATCAGCTTCGATGATTGCTCTCAATTGGTCGTTGTCAACTTCCAATGGCCGGGCCACTGCACACCTCGTCTTCAAGGCTCTTGTCTCCTTTGCAAAACTTCTTGAACCACCACTGTACTATATGTTCATTAGCTGTTCCTGGGCCAAATGTTTTGTTGATGTCGTGAGTTGTCTCCACTGCTTCACCACCCATTTTGAATTCTAATAAGAAAATTGCTCAAATTTGCTTTTTGTCTAACATCATTTCCATAGTTTAAAATAAACAGCAAGTAATAAGTCATTAGGAAAAAAACATAAAGCAAGAAATGTACATTAAACTGATGTATAACATAACCACAGTTATTTAAGAATGTACTCCAATAGCAAAAGGCAAATGTCAACGTTAAAACCGCAATTACTTTTGCACCAACCTAATATTTCCACAAAAATTTGAAACTGATCAGGGAGAATTAATCCAACAGCATCTTAACCCAAATCATTGCTTTATTGTTATTCATTACTATAGTGCTACTAGCCAATTTATAAATAAGGACATGAATCACACCTATTATGATACCTATCCTTAATCTCTTTATCTTTCAAATCAAAAAATCATAATATTCATATATTGAAGATTCAGATTTTTCATATTGAATTGCAGACTCAGATCTTCCATACTGACAAATTTAAAATTAAAATTTCACTTATACAATCATGTATTTTGCCAAAATGTACTGAAGACTATTTCTCTTTATTTATGAAAAGTCCATTAGCGAAATTATATAGTTACGGGGCTTTTCAAAGCTTTAAGGCAAGTTTAAAGTCAGAAAGAAAACAATAGGGATTTTTTTAAAGGCTCTATACCGAAAACTAGAAATTCACTCATCAGTTGACTTGAATGGCTATACATTTATTTCTTAGTTTAACTACTGCTAAATAAGTTATTCTAAGTGTCTGTCCTTTCTCCTTATATTTCAGATTATTCCATTTTTTTCTGTCTTATGTGCAGGTAGAAAATTATCAGTCATTATCAACTCCAACTACTTGTAAAGTAAGATTATATATATGTGTGTGTGTATATATTATATGTATATAAGCAATCCAATAGCATTATTGCAGAATTGAAAAATAATTCAGTAAAAGAAAAGACATTTATCATTCCACTGCTTCATCTGCATGTGATTGCCATTTATGAGCCTTTAATCATACTATGCATTAAGATTGACAATAAATCATTGAAAATCTGTTTAGAATTTGTTTACACATTAGATAAATATGAAAACATACTAATCATTGTGGCAATAACTTGCACTCGAATAGACTTATAATTTTAATCTCAGCTTATTGAGAAATTCCGAGTTGATAGACTTACTCCGTCTAACACAAAAAATACAAGCAATATTAGAGATTACTTCTGACAATACATAATAGAAAATACGCACATTTAGTTAGCAGTACAAACTGAAAGAAGGATGATAGTCATGCATAAATAATTCACAGTGTGAATCATTAGATTATAGAGAAATAGTATGTTTCATTTTTGACCACAAGACAGGGAAAAACAAAAGCTCTGCAAACATCAATGTCTAATAGTACACTAAGGAGAGAGTCAATTATTTTCTTTTAGAAATGTTGAAAATCTATGTAAAGATTTACCAAGAGGGACCTTTTACCTTCCATAAATGTTGCATGTCCACAATTCTTTACCCAAAACACTTAAATCATCCCAGATTCTAGAAGCAAACATAATCATGTAATCCATTGGTGGAAAGCTTGATATGAATTGACAGCAGGTTATTCATGGTCTCTGTTTATTTCAGTGTGATTACATGTATGTTTTGCTGAAAATATATGAACATATTTAATTTATAATTTCCCTAAAACCTTCTGGGACTATATGCACTCATTAATTTAATAAAATTTGAAAATTCTAAATTCTGTGGATATAAACACGAAGAAACACTAATTTATAAACCTCCCGTCTATTTTGTGATGACTAATTTAAACTAAGAACTAAATAAAAAAATAGCTACCTACCTATATAATATTTAAATACACAGTCTTAGTGCGTATAAATTTCTGTATGTCCCAATAAACCAACTCTGAATGCAAAACTCTCTCCTGCATCTTACCATGTCTGTACTAACCAGTTTGCCAGAACGGTACTGACTTATATTGATGCACTGGCTAACTATCAACGGAGCCTTGTTTCATTCTCAGACATGTCCTGATTCTGTTTATAAATTGTTTCCCCTTCCTGCTCTCCTTCTACATCGCCCCGTCCTCTCCAAGTCTCTCCACCCGCTCACTCCCGTGCTGCGCCAGTCTCACTCTTCTTTCTGTCTGCCCCGTATTCTATAAGCAATTTCAGACTATCTGGGCGTATGACTGGCAGAGTAAAGGTTTTAATGTCAATCCATATATTCAATACAAGCAAAGTTATGTGTTGTTCCTTTTAAGTTAAAAAACGGACTTAAATAGGGATTCTAATGCATTTTAGCACCACGATGGATCATTTTGAACATTTCATGTATGTCTCTTCAATCAGTGACACAGGCAGGCTTTGTAATGGACCAGGCGGAGGCACAGAGTGTGCAGAGAAGCAGGGACAAACGTTCTGTGTCCGCAGTGGAGATGACTTCTGGCTTTGTGATGAGTGGGGTTGTTTCTAATACGGCCTATAGTTCTCTTTTGTGCAATTTTATTACTAAGCTTGAATTTTTAAAAATAGGTAAAGTGAGTTTCCCCTATAACTCAACAGTCAATTTGCTTTCAACACAAGCTCTGAGACATCTTGTCATCTCCTACTCTACTCTCTGTATCTAAACGTGTAAACAAGTTTAAGATATATTTGGTTCTTTGAAGATATACGTATTGAGCTGTATGCCAATTTCCCAACTGTTTTTATTTCCTTATGGGTACTGTTATAATAATGGGAAAAAATAAAATGTGCCCTACAAAAGAAGTTATTTCTGATACTATTACGATGATGAAAATGTTTTTATTTTATTCTCAACAAAACAGTCTGTGCTATTAGCAATAGAGTAGTTTTAAATTATTTCATTCCTTCTTATGTTTGTTTTTATTTTGTTGTTAGGAGAGATTTTTTTTCTACACAGAGACCACATTTTCACTCAGCAAATAAAATTATTGTCTGTCTCTAGAACTTTACAGACTGACCATACCTTCCCAAAATAAAGCAACCTGCCTTGAGCAAATGCATGCTGTTTACTTCTGTTCTATTTCAACCTGATCAAGTGTAGCAGATGTGTTGCTAACATGGATCTGGAGAAGTGCCCTTAACAGCTCTGAGTGAACAGACGAGCAGTCAGAGAAAGTTTAGAAATCACGTAATCAACAATATCTTCATGACCTTTAGAAACATCACTACTGATTAAATCATCACTCTTGTGACTTCTTTTGAAGTTATTCCAAAATTACTCTATGTATATACAACGTTACCTTAAAGTAGCACTCACATAGAAAACATTTTTAAGTTGAATTATTTCTCTAATTTCTGTTGAAGAAAATTATATTTAGCAGTTTATTTACCCAACTCTACTTTTTCTTATTTTGGTATACTTTGAATTTCTATAATCTATCTTGATAAAAATCAGGACCTCCTTAAAATATTGCAACAATTTGTAGAAAATAAAAATTTCTTTATAGGAAAAACATGTTACTTTTGTATTAAAAATTGATCCTTTTAATATGTATTACTAAATGGTAATTTTATTATTCCTCTTTTTAAGAAACACAGAGCACCAAAAAGATTTTTTTTTTTGATTAGTTGTGCAAATTTCCTGTTTATGTTACATTCCCACACTGGAGCTAAGTCAAGTGTAAATACATTATTTGAAAAGTGAATTCAAATGCTTGTTCAGGCTGAAAGCTGTATGCGTTTAGATAAGGAAGTGCAAGAAGCAGGAAGAAAAATAACCTTGGAAATTGTCTCCAATGTTTGCTAATTCAATATGATTAGCTAAATCAAATAACCACTATCATGAATTTTCAATTTCCCTTTAACATAAAAATAGAAAATGGAGATGTTTATAGAATTAATATTTTTTCAAATATTGATTTTCCTGAGTTATTTATTGTTACCATAATGTTTTTAAATATGCTCTAATAATAAGTAATACGAAAAAGGAAAGAACTACAAAACTTTCTGCTCTTATAATTCTACTTAAATGGAAAAATGCATAATATGATATGTTTCTTTTAAGCTGAAAAATGTTTTTATTAAGAAAGTGATAATGTAGTTAAATAAATGCTTAGTAATTGAATCAGGCTATCTGCCCTTTTCTCAGTGTTTAGTGTATGTACGTGACATTTTTTTTCTTCTCATTTTACATTCTCAATATAAAAAACAAACATAAGGAAGGGTAAATGCATAATATATTTTAAAACACATTGGAAACATTTTGACATGTAGTGCTGTGCCCTTAATTCTAAGGGATGGTCAGTCAAGGCTTCAACACGACCCTACTTTTTTTTTTGCTACAGATGGAATAATTTTCTATATTTTTTACAGAAACTGCAGCAAGTTTGAGACAATTTTGATCTTTAATAAACAAAACCACTTATTTTTAATATAAAATATCTTATTTTGATCAACAATAACAAATTAGAATGTAATTATTATAACACAATCAGTAGTATTTCTAAATGGTATTGAAGAATTCTAATGAGTAATTTGTCAAATAAACATTGATGAAAAGGAAACCAGAATTCATGGGACTTTCAACAATTGGGATGATATTAATTTAAAAATCACATCAATAGATATAAACATACAACTGTGATTTGAACCCGATTTCAGAATAGCAATCATGTAAATCAGCATCCTCAGTTTAATCACCTAACCACTCACATATAATCTACATTTGCTCAGTTTGAAATGGTAATGTTTGGATAGAACAAGATAATTTTTTTACCTTATATATAATTAGTCTTTCCAATATAAAGGGTGCTCTTTTTACTTTGGAATAGTTATAAAGCTTGTCCTATTTTCATATACAATTTTCATTGCTACTCTCAATATTTCACACAAATATATAAAGCAAATCACCACCACCTGTACAGGGTTTGAATTAGAAGCGTTATCTTTATTGCCTTAAATTTGATGGCAGTTGGAAAACTCACAGCATATTAATATAATTCACTTTAAAATACTTTGCAACAGTTCATGTGTATTTTTCAATGTCCCATAAATAATTTAACTATGGATGTGGACAGACACTGTTGATACAAGGATCTAATTAGATTAATGTTAATAAACATTTTGTTATTACTCTTGATGTAATTTGTGGATTCAGGTGGATAAATTATTTTTTAGTATCCATGCCAACATGCAATCCAAGGAACATTCAGCCCATGGTCATTAACATAACCTGACAATAATAATCATGTTGTACATGATTATTAGTATAACATAGTACAATTTATAAAAATTGAGTTAAAGTGCATCATTAAGCAGATATTATATATAGCTGGTATTTTTCTTCTTTGTTCAAAGTGAATATATCAAATTGTTTACTGGTTCATATACAAAATTAAGAATAGTAATGTTATGGAATAAATTAGCATTTTTTTAAAATGTAATTTTTTAAAAAGTAATACATATTTTTGTAAGGAAGCATAAGAGGGCAGATGATAGGTATCATTAAGTGTTGGATCCCAGAGATTAGGGAATGTGACACACCTCTACATTAGATCCCCCTTAGTATCTATCATTGCCACTTAAAATTCCAAGGTTCAAAGGCATGTCAAGTCAATCATTTGATAATTCTATCTATTATAACACACTTTTAAGTGATATAAATCCATAGCTTTGAACATATAATGGTGAATTCAGTATTTGTTAAAGCTGATAATCTTCATTCCCATGGTGTAATAGGTACCTAACAAGTCTTTTGAACTAAATGAAATAATTAATTAACTACCAGTAAATTCAATATCCTAATTTATGGGGAAGAGGACATCCATAAAATCCACAAATTATTTCATGTTCTTTTGCAGCTTCCCTGCTTAAGATTTCTGACATCGTTTCACTAAATATCAATAACTTAGATATTTCAGAGAGAGATAATTTGGTATTCTGTCTTTACCTCTTGATCCAGCAGAACTTATCTGATAGGTACTTAGGTCCACAAAATTTTCTTTTATTGAAATTAATAGACTTGAAAATGAGTTACCAAGATTTCAAGTACTTTCTCATCTTTTCTTTAAATTGGTGATGATGCTATGGGATGATTAAATATTGGACAGATCATTTTCTAAAGGAAATCAACATACCTGCAGTTATTAAAACAAAATAATAAGATCATTAAAGAGCTAGCTAATTATCATGAACAAGTAATTTATAAGAATTTTACTATTATACATACATGTTCAAAGACCATACCAAGTAAGTAGATTGTGATTGGAGAACCCAATGGGATGAAATCTCTCTGGCCAAGATAGGGAAAGAGAAAAGATGTCCTTCACCACTCAGTAGTTAAGTAGCGCCATCTCCAATGTAATAATACAATATTCTTATTACTGTCCTGTAACTCTTCTACTTTTGATTGTGTGCTTGAAGCAGAAAGAAGTCTAGAGAAGTTACAACTATTGTCCAGGGAGTCATTCACAAGGCTGGGAAATAGTTTATTGCTGTAATTATTAGGAGTAAAGATCACAACATTGTTTTTAATAATAAAAAGTTGAAGCAAACTAATTATCCACACATAAATGGCAGTATAAAAAAGAGAGCTATCTCTATGCATCCATGTGGAATAAAGAACCCTATATCTATTAATACACATGCAAATTAAGAATAGGTTTATAGGGGTGGGCATGGCAGCTCATGCCTGTAATCCACTTTGGAGGATTACATGATGCAGGAGGATCACATGAGCCCAGTAGTTCCAGACAGCTATGATTGCGCCTAACAAAGAAGAATAGGTTTATACAATAATTTCACTCGGGGAAAAATGTGCATATATAAATATGAGAAATTCAGACAAGAGGAAATTACATAAGGAAAGGCTTAAAGTGGGTTTTGCTAAGTGGCTAGCCAATTCGATGGGGTGTGGAAAACTGTCAAGATTAGAGTAATCAAATGGTAATTCTACTTGTATCTCTTTAAGGTATCTCCATATGGCTTTCCACAGAGGTTGCACTACTTTGCAGTCCCACCAGCAGTGCATGAGTGTTCCTATCTCTCCGCATCCATGCCAACATTTATCGTTTTGGGATTTTTTGATAAAGGCCAGTCTCACTGGAGATAAGTGATATCTCATTGTGGTTTTGATTTGCATTTCCCTGATGATTAGAGATGTTCAGCATTTTTTCATATGTTTTTTGGCCATTATTCTGTCTTCTTTCGAAAAGTTTCTGTTCATGTCCTTTGCCCACTTTTTGATAGGGTTGTTTGATTTTTTCTTGTTGATTTTCCTGAGTTCTAAGTAGATTCCGGTTATCAGCCCTTTATCAGATGCACCCGAATGTTTATAGCAGCACAATTCACAATTGTGAAGATGTGGAAACAACCCAAGTGTCCGTCAATACATGAGTGGATTAATAAAATGTGGTATATGTATACCATGGAGTACTATGTATACCATGGAGCTTTAAGAAACAATGGTCATATAGCACCTCTTGTATACTCCTGGATACAGCTGCAATGCATTCTACTAAGTGAAGTATCCCAAGAATGGAAAAACAAGCACCACATGTACTCACCATCAAATTGGTATTAACTGATCAACACATAAGTGCACATATAAGAATAACATCTATTGGATGTCGGGCAGGGGGGAGGGGGAGGGGAGAAGAGGGGATTGGTATATGCATACACGACGAGTGCAATGCACACTATCCGAGGGATGGACACACTTGAAACTCAGACTTGCGGGGGGCGGGGGCAAGGGCAACATACGTAACCTAAACATCTGTACCCCCATAATATGCTGAAATTAAAAAAAGATTAGATTAATCATTTAATTGTATGCCCTTCTGTATTGCTTGCATTATATTTGACTTAAATGGTCATTATTTTATAAAAATAACTCTTTTAGGGAAAAAATTACCACTGCAGAAAAAGCCTATGCCAATGGACAGGTAAAACTATGGTTCAATTTTGACACGGGAAATTTCGAGAGTCAGCATTTATGCTGTCTTTCCCATAAATTCTGTGAAGTTGAAAGTTTTGAAAATACAAATACATGCCTATGTCTCAATAAAATGACTTGCACATCTTTTTTTTCTTATGAGCAGCGAAGTGATTTTTAAATACACAGTTCAACATAGCTTTTTAGGGATGTAACAGAGATACTTACCAAAAATTAAAAAGATAAAATAATCTTATGGAATAATTAACAATATTCTATTTTCTTAGATGTGGACTTATCATAAGCAATAAGAAGAATGTTTCCTTTCTCTCTCAAGAGGTCCTTATATTCTTGTCTTTTCCTGAATTTGCATACATCAGGAAAATGTTAAAAGCATTCTTCCCTTCTAAAGTCTAAGCTAGGACTTGCAAACTTCAACAGTCTATACATATATATATACACACACACACACACATATGTATTTTTAATTTTGTGAAAATAATGTCATACACAGTTAGATTTTAAATGCCAGTTGGTAGATTTGAGTTCACACCACTCCCTGATGTATGATGTCATCAGGGACTGATGTGATATGGAATCATGATTGGGCAGTAGAAAATTCTGTGTCCTGTGGGTAAGAACAAGAAAGAGAAAACCGTGACATAATGCAAATTTAGAAAAACTGGATTTCCACACATTGAGAGTACTCAGGAGGAAAAGTGGAACATGTATCTTGCTCACCCAGAGCACTCCGGGACTGGTAAATCCATGCAAAGCTTCACTGCATATGTGCCCAAAGGCATGAAGGAAACGGATGTGGAAGTGCGTTTGTCACAGGCTGTGAGACACGGTTAGCACTCATCGGTGTCCTCAGGCTCTCCTACTTTGCCCAGCCTGCTCTGTGGCTAGGTTGAGCCTATTTGTTCAACGACTGTGAAGGAAAATGACTTGTGCTGACTCCCCTACTTCCTGTTTTCCCCTCGCCTCCACTGAGACCTCAAAGGCAAAGTGTTCCACAGGGTAAAATTACAAACAGAAGAAGAATCATATCAGCATTTATGTGATTAAAAAATAAAATTTTAATGAGTTAAACCACCTAGATTCAGGATTAGTTTGAAATGACAGCTAGTATTTATTATCCTGACAAATATGCCTTTATTTGTATGGAAAACATAGGCTTGAACAATAATCATTTCAGCAATGAACATGATGACATGAAGTCCATTGTCCTACTCCAAATCCAACAGATTGGATAAATTGGAGTTCATTTATTATCTCAATGGAAAGGAAAGGTCCCCCTCCGCTATAATGACAGAATTGCTTTGACAGTTAGGATATATCCTTAATCCAGGATAACAATACTTCAAACTGTGTGCATAAACATTATTTAGTATTTGTGGACATCTTTATTTTGGAGAATTATTTTTCAAGAAACACCAATCGTAAAAAATATGATGATATTTGATTTAAAATCATGCCTGTCTTATGCATATGAAAAAAACGACTACACCAGGATATTTACTAAAAATAATGTGACAGAATAACTTAATTGAAAAATTAACACTATTCAATTTTCATAGACATAGACTTATCAGAGAGCAACAAGAGGAAGTAGAGAGGTTTTTTTTCCTTTCTAGGAGGTGAAATATATGGAAGGTTGAATGGTAACACAAAATGACTGTGAATGAATTGATTAATTTAGATAATAGATCTGTTTAATATGTGCACTATACCAAGTTACATAGATGATTTTCCCCTCATACTTAAAGGTGATCAAGATGGATGGAATATAACAAATTTTCTGGACTAAGTTTTCTGGATTGAATAAACACTGGGATTTTTTTTTTTTTAATTCCCAAATTACAAGTGTGGTGGTTGCAAATAAAAAAAACTAAAGTCATTACTGAATGTATGGGCAGGTTCTATTTTATATATTTTTATCTTTTAATTAAGTAAAATTCTAGAGAGAAAAATGCACAAAATTCAGGTATATATTAATAGTTCTGGGATTCAACAAATACATACACATTACGACCATTACATCTATCAAGACATAGCATATTTTCTCATATATCTGTATGTGTATATGCATACATATAGACACACATAAAATGTGATCAATATTTTAAGGGCAATATTTTTTAAATTGTATTTTTCAACTGTTTCCTGCTATTGCATAAAATACAGTTGATTCTTATAGATTGACCTTATATGTTATGATACTGCCAAATTCAGTATTATTCCTAGCAAAAAAATGCCTGGTGATTTATTTTCTTCTGTTTTGTTTGTTTGTTTGTTTGTTTGTTTGTTTTGAGAAAGAATCTCAATCTGTCACCTAGGCTGAACTTCAGGGGCATGATCTTAGCTCATTGCAACCTTGAACTCCTGGGCTCAAGCAATCCTCCTGCCTCAGCCTCCCCAGTAACCAGGAATACAGTCATACATCACCACATCCAGCTAATTTTTAATTTTTTTTGTAAAGATGGGGTCTGGACCAGCCTGTTTGGTCTCAAAAGTGCTCTCAAAGAACTGGGATTATAGGCATGAGCCCCCGCACCCAGCTATGTTTTGTAATTTCTTCAGGATTCTCTATATACATGATCGTATAACATAAAAATAAAAAGTTTTACTTTTTCTTTGGAAAATGTGTGGCATTTAATTTTATTTACTTAGGTTTTGTCGTCTCTGTATTGGCCTGGCCTTCCAATACAATATTTAAATGCTCTTATCTTGTTCTTTTCTTTTTTGATTTCAGAGTATTACGGGGATATACACGTTTTGGTTACATGAATTGCTTTTGTACCATTTAAGTTAAAGTTAGTTATAAGTGTGCCTATCACCAAGATAGTACGCATTGTATCCGTTAGGTGTGAATTTACCCGGTCCATCCTCTCCCCGCGACCTGCTTGGTTTCCACTGAGTTTTATTACCATATGTGCACACAAATATTGATCGATTAGTTCCAGTTGAATAGTGATATCTTGTTCTTGATCTTAGGAGAAAAGCCCTCAATGTCTCCCCACTAAGAGTAACATTTGTGGCAGGTGCTTGTAGAAGCCATTTTTCAGATGAAGGTATTCTCTTCCATTTCAAATTGTTGGTAGTTTTTTAACATGGATGAGTAGGGTTGATTTTTTCAAGCGTTATTCCATCTTATATTTTATTCTCCTCTAGTTTAATATGGTAAATTACGTGTGCATTGGAATGTTAACTAAACTTGTATATCTTGAATAATCTTCTAGTGGTCAGAATATCTTATTCATTTTTTAGATATATCTGTTTTTTTCCTTATGTTAAGGATTTTTCATCTATGAAGGAATGTTAGAAAATGTTCTTGTCAGGCTTATATTGTCCTTAAAAACAAGTTGAAAAGTGTTTCCTACTTTTTTTTTTTCTTTTAGGTGTATGGATAAAATTAGTATTTATTTATAAAATATTTGACTGAATATGCCAGTTAAGCCATCTGGGTCTGGAAGTTTTTCAAATGGTAATGCATTTGACTGCCAATTCAATTTATATAATTAATATAGGGCTATTCGATTTTTAAATTTTTCTTGAGTCTGTTTTGCTGATATGTACCTTTTTATATGTCTATGTTGCATAAGTCTTGAAATTTATT
>RJWJ010036892.1:0-15830 GCA_004363605.1 Indri indri | reverse complement strand
AGACTCCATCTATTTGGGCAGCTTTTCTGAGCCTTGGGAAACCAGCTGGCCATGGATCCTACGCTTCTGTTTATTTTTGCTGCCTGTGAGTAATAAAGCTGCTCTGCCCAACTTGTGTGAGTGTTCTGTCTCACCAGACTCATGCAATCAGGAGAGAATCTTAGCAGAGAACTTTCCTAATAATACGTGTCTGTATAAGCCCTACAGACAACATCACAGTTAACGGTGAATTATTAAAAGCTTTCCCTCTGTGAATGAGAAAGAAAGAAGGATGCCGCTAGTACCTCATTTATTCAACATCATACTGATGGATCTGGCCAGTGCAAATTGGGAAGAAAAAGAAAGAAAACGTACAGTTTACAGCCATAACACCCTGAAAGTACCTGAACCCATCCGATCTCTGAAGCTAAGCAGAGCCTGGTTAGTACTTGGATGTGAGAAAATCTATGAATGTTGGGAAGGAATAGAGGAAGAAATAAAAAAAGAAGAAATAAAACAGATGATGTATCTGGTGCATAGAAAAGTTAAAGCAATCTATAGATAAATAATTAGGATAAATGAATGGGCTAAGTAAGGCTGCAGAATACAATGACAACATGGCAAAATCAGTTTAATTTCTATATATTAGCAATAATGGAACATTAAACATTTTTAAACAATGCTATTTCCAATAGTATTAAAAGTTAAACATTTAGCAATAAATGTGGATGTGCAAGAGATCTACACAAAGAACTGCACAACAGTACTAAAAAATATTAATGGATTGGAAGACTCAATATTATAAAGATGCTAATTCTTTCTAAATTGTCCTATAGATTCAATGCTATCCTAGTAAAAATCAGCAGTTTTTGTGTGTGTCTGTAGAAATTTATAAGGTGATTCCAAAATTCATATGAAAATGCAAAGGGCCAAGAACAGCTAAGGCAATTATGAAAAAGAACGAAGTTAATAGATTTATTTAATTACTGGTGCTTTATAATACGACAAAATGGAACAGACACAAGATGGACAAATAGACCAGTGGAACTAATGGTTCAGACACAGACTTGCACACATTTAATCTCTTGATTTTATTGCAAAAGTGCCACTACAGTGAAAGGGAGAGGATGAGCTTCTCAATAAATGATTCTACCTACACCTTACACAAAATAAATTCCAAGTGGATTGTGCATCTAAATATGAAAGGGAAACAAATTTAAAAGGTAGCATAGCAGAATATCTTCATGACTTTTGGAAGGCTAACATTTCTTAAATGGATTCAATAATCACTAACCATGAAAGAAAATAGTGAAAAGTCAAGCCACACCATGGGAGAAGATATTTACAGTATTTTTGTTTGTACCAGACAATGGTACATTGAATATGAAAAAAAAAATCCTACAAATCAGTTAGAAAAAGACAGACCACACAATTTGAAAAATGGGTAAAAGGCTTTTAAAGACATAAAAAGCTGCTCAACTTCATTAGTCAGCAGGGAAATGCAAATTGAAACCTCAGTGAGTTACTACGTACCTACCAGAATGCCTATAGGTTAAAAAAGAAAAAAGAGAATACCAAGTGTTGTGAACATGCAGTGGAATTGCACACAATGAAATACCAGGGACAATCAGAACTCTCATATACTGATGGTGAGAGTGTAAATTGGTACAACACTTTTGAAATCTGTGCTAATATCTACTACAGAAGAGCATATACACATCTTATGACCTAAGAGTTCCCTTCCTATGTAGCCAACAAAAGTGTGCCTATATGCTCAAGAAGATTGTACAAGAATGCTTCTAGCAGGATTATTCAAATATTCCAAACTGGAAATAACCCCAAACTCTATCAACAACAGAATGAATAAATAAATTTTAGCACACACTGGAATGTAGCAATAAAAATATAATAAATATATAATAAAAATAAAACATAATGGAATACAGCAATAAAAATTAAGGAACTACACAGCTATTTCTCCATGCAAAACATGGATGAATCTCACCAACTAATGTTGAGCAAAAGAAGCCAGACATACAAGAATGTACTGTACACTGTATATTTCTATGTATATAAAGCTAATAAACAGTCAAAACTAATCTATGGTGATAAAGGGTATAATAGTGCTTACCTCTGTGGGGGATTAAACATGGGGAGGAGCAGAAGGGAAATTTACTTGGCTTTGATAATGTACTATTTCTTCACTTGGGTGGTAATTAGGCAAGTGTATTTAATTTTTAAAAATTCATTAAATTACATACATGATTTATTCTTTTTTCTACATGAAGTTCTTTTTCAATAAAAAGTTTTGTTAAAAAAAGAATATTTGGAAATTTTTAAACATCAAAAACATGATATCAGAAATAAAATCCTTAGTAAAAGGCTTGGAAAATAAAGTTGAGGAAATATCCTAGAACCTAAAGCAAGGAAATGGGAAATAGTACAAAAAGAAAATTAGAGAACCAGTTCAGAGATTCGACTTCCAAATAATGCAATTTTAGAAACAAATGGAGAGAAAAAATAATTGAAATAATTTAAGAAAAAAATCCCAGGACTGAAGGAGTTACCAAATTGAATGTTTCTACCAATTATGAGCCTGGTGGAATTTCATCACAGTGAAGTACCAGCGACAAAGAGAAGCTCCCAGAGAATGAAAAATAGGTTTCGTACAAATGATTGGGAATCAAAGTGGCTTAAGAAGCAAATATCAGGAGCAAAGTGACAATGGAGTAATGCTTTTGAAATTTTAAAGAAAAGTGATTTCCAACCTAAAACTCTTTATAACAGTGAAACTAGCAAATAAATATGAAGATAAAGAAGTATTGATAAAGGAAATTTACCTTCCATATAACCTTTCTCGAAAGAGCTACTGGAGGACGTGCTCCACTAAAATTAGGGCGTGAACAAAGAAAGAGGAAGACACAGGATCCTGGAAACAAGGGAGACCATTGTAAGAGGAAGTCTCCAGAAGGATGGAGAACAAAAACCCCACCCAGGGTGATAGCTGTGCACCAAGCACAGGGAGCAGCAACTGGTACAGATAGATCAGAATGACTCAAGAGTCAACTTGGTAACAGCAGCATCAATATATTCACTGTCATTGTATGATTTTTTTGTGCATCATGTGAAGACAGAACATCTAGGTGAGCCTGGCCCCAATTTTTATAAGCGCTTGGTCATATTGACCATATGCTGAAGAATCTCTTGCCCTCCAGTCTGTGACCTGGAGCCTGGATTGGCTGATGGCACTCATTTGAGCTTACAGAAGTCTTCTGCTTGGACCTGCTCATGAAAGACTAAGGTAGGGTGTGGTGAGTCTAGAAACAGAAAATGCTGAGTGCCCCATGCTCACTGACCATACTGGTCCCATTGAAGTCCTTTTAGACACTTGACTGCGCTGAGCTCCAAGTTTTTCAGGTTTTTATTCGAAGTCTTGCCCTTTCGATTTCTTTAAAAGGGGCTCCTATAAACTGCCTAGATAGCTGATGACAAACTATACCCCAGGGAATATCTTTAGTTTATTTTCTCTTAGAAGCCTTCAGCGGTAATACTGTCCTTTCTTTATTCAGAGAAATTTGTACTTCTTACCTGATTAAAAAAATGTGGCAATGTATTGTTTAGGAATACATGCTTAGGTGTTAGATGTATTTAAGCAAAAGAAAAATCAAAACAAAAAATGATTGATACAGAAGTTCTGATGTTGGTTGTCTCTGGGGAGAGATGAGGAAGGGAGGATAGTAAGGTATGAGAATTGTGCCCCATTGTTTCTGTTTCTTAATCCGGGTACATGGATGTTCATTATTCTTTAAACTGTATGTTTTAAGCTTTCTATTTATATTATACATTTTATAATAAAATATTATTTTAAAAAAGAGATCTGTCAATGCCTGTTATCATAAAAAGGATGAGAACCGTCAGGAAACACACAACTTTAAAATAGTTCTACCAACCAACCAACTAACACAGAGTGAGCCTGAATTTGATTAACCTGTGTATCAAACTATAATTATTTTTCCAGAAAATACATAGGACGGAGGAACATAGGGACCACACAGTGGAGATGAACTCAACAAAATCCAGATTATGTGAAGCCATTTGGGCCAATCAACCTACTTTCTTCAAAAAATAAATTGCAAAGAAAGAAAAGATAGGAGTATACGATAAAATAAACCTAAAATAAACAATAATCCAATGAAATGTATGGGATTTATTTGTTTCCATATTTAAAGAAACGACTAGAAATTTGAATACCACATGGTTTTTTGATGATATTACAGAATAATTGATTTTTGTGAGTGACATGGTAAATTTGAAAGTCAGATTCTAAGTTCTATTTAAATTCTTGTTTCTAATCTCTCAAAAAAAGTTGCCTCACAAAGTTTTATACATCCAAGTGGACAAAGCGCATCGAAGGCTGAGCTAAGTCATAAAACACATTTGCAATCACATCCTTCAATTTTCAAGAATTTGGATTGGAATTTGGCTAAATAAACTTTATTCTCCTTGACATCAATCTTGCAAAATGATTGAAAAATGTTGCATTTTTATATTTTGAAAATCTGCTCAGAATGAAGAAAAATCCCATGTTTAGAAGATTTTATAACAAGTTAAAAATTCTGTTTGTGAGAGTGCAAATATGTGAGGTTTGGGGAATAAATATACTTGCATGACGATGGAAGCGTTTCCAAACACAAACTTTTAAAAACACTTCATTATAGCATGTGTTTCTTTATAAAAACGGTTACATTTTTACTCCTTGACAAGTAAAGGGCACTTTCCTTCTTTGTTACCCTAAAGTAACAGATTATGTGTTTGTTTATTTATTTGGAAAATATGTGTGAAGTCACATACTGGTGACACTACTCGTTATCACAGCAAAGCCCAGAATCCTGGAAGCCTTTTAGTTTCCCTGTTCTTTTAGGTAAACTGTCCAAAGGAGAGCCTGCGTGGTCCAAAGAATTTTTATGGTCATTCCCACACTCATTACAAAATATGATAAAGATTTAATCATATTTAGCAAGTGTTGTTTTTATAAATTTAACACCATAGGTGACATTTCGTTGCAGTTTGCTTTTTTCCTTCGACATCTTGCCACACTACTTGCTAAAAATGGTGCAGTAAGTGTATTTTATGTGTTATGCTTTCTTTGTTAACTTTACTGTAATTCTTTCTTTAAAAAAAAAATTCGGCCATTCCACCACTAGTGATTACACTTACAGATTTCTAAACATTTTTTCAGTCATTTACTGGTGAGAATATAATGGCTTAGTGGCTCATAAAACATGGCCCTTGGTGTACTTCATTATTGAAATTGCGTCTAGCAAACACCACGAAGCAAGGCATGTTGGAAATATCTGCACTTTCATTCGTTTCTTTGGCAAACCTCTGTAAAGCATAATTTTTTCTAATGTGTGTAGCTTTAAATCTTCAGCATTGTTTGCTACGCATTTCCAAGAATGTTGCTAATAAACGAAGGCATTTTAACTTGCCGCCCTATTGTTGTCTATTATTACAGCCATTTTTACTGTGGTGTGAAGAAAAGGGTTTACCCAATGGTTGGTAGCCTTTTTTTGTTTTTCTTTATTTAAAAACTTCAATATTTTTCAATAAACTGTGTGAAACTTTGATAAAATACTGGATTGAGTCTCTTCATAACTTTAAACATTGCTGAAAAATCTTGTAGGCATTTGTTTCTACACACCAAATGCTTACTCTATGCATGTCTTGGTTGTCACCATGACTTTGTATTACCTCCAGCTAACATCTTTGAAGCACAATGTACATGTAGAATTCATTTTCAATGACAATGGTTACGTATGCTTATTACAAGCAGTCTTCTTTGTAAGGTCAATATTTTTGGCTGACTTCTTCTCATACTGATTAGATCATTATAATTTTTACCTTGTAATGAGGCTAATGGGAGGTAATGGAATGGAAGGAATAGTTGCACCATTTTTTTTTTCCTTTGTGCTTGTGGTATTAAGATTATCTTCAATCCATGATTTCTTGACTAGAATATTTTAAAGTCACTTTCCCAAACTGGGGGAGTTAATTTAGTTCGAGCTGGATTTATGTAATCAAGACATTCATTTAATGGGGCTCACAAAAGCCACCAAGTGAGTGTGCCACTCTCAACAATTTGGAGTGGTAGAATTTCCGTGCTCCCTTGGAGGAACCTCAGGTACCAATAACGCAAGACTCTGACACACAGACCCAGGAAGGTACCAGTGTCAATCAGTATAAAATATTTCAACAAAGCTTAAGCAGGGGTCACCATTTTTTATATAAAAACTTACAAATAGAAGTTCCAGTATCTTCTTTCTTACCCAATGGATTGTCATGCACACCCCATTTGGAGACCCTGGCTTAAGGTTGTGTGTGTGTGTGTGTGTGTGTGTATCTGTGTAGCAACAGAAGTGAATATTTATGGACTACCTTCCAGTGTCAAGCACTGTGTTATGTGAGTTCCTCAATAATATAACAGCAGGTCACATCTATTTATTATGGATGTCACCAGGCTAAGCCGTTTGCACACATACTTGCAGCAACCCTATGAGTTAGGTATCATTACTTACCTGTTGCATAGGTGAGAGAGGCTAGATAGTTCCTTGGTTCATCTGGAGAATTGCTCTGGGGGAAAGACAATACCTGGAAACACATGAGCTTTCTCACACCTCAGAACCCAGCCTCAACATCTTCATTTTTGATCCTTCTGATTTTTAACTATTAAAATTCTTTTGGTTTTTAACTACTCCTTTTTTAAAATAATGGGCATCCATGTACAATATGAAATCTCTCACCTGTGTCCAAGTTGGGTAACCTCAAGGGGGTGGGAGCCCAGCTGTCTTTAGCAGAGTTATGTCATTAGTGTTTAGTAGAGTGTGTGGCAGAGTAGTCATGCAAGTCTTTATTGAATGAATGAATGAATTGAAAGTTTTGCTTCTGGAGGACAGTCAACATAAAAGCCTATCTAAAATACATATTAATTTTTATCTTTTACTGTGTCTGTTTTATAAGAATCCTTTAAAATGTTTGTCACTAAAAAAATCTTTGTGTGAATTTGAAAATGATAGTGTCCTTCTTTATATTTTACAAATTTTACTTTATGTTGTCTTGAGGGAGGCTTTCTTTCATAACTTTGCAACTTCCAAATAGGTGATTACAATACCAACTGAAGCACCAGGCTTCCTGGAAAATTAAATCTCAGTTTTAGGATATATATAAATTGTATAGACATGAGCAAACAGCTGGTTACCTATTGAGAATTCTGGATATTTTCCTAAGGGTTTTCATTTAGGTTTTTTGTTTGTTTGTTTTTTTGCTTTTTTTTGAGACAGGGTCTTGCTCTGTTGCCTGGGCTAGACACAGTGGTGCCATCATACATCACTGCAACCTCAAACTCCGGGGCTCAAGTGATCTTCCTGCCTCAGACTCCTGAGTAGCTGGAACTACAAGTGTGCACCACCACATCCAGCTAATTTTTCTATTTTTGTAGAGGTGGGGTCTTGCTATGTTGCCCTGGCTGGTTTCAAACTCCTGGCCTCAAGCGATCCTCTTGCCTCAGCTTTCTAAAGCACAGGGACAACAGGTGTGAACCACCATACCCAGCCTTGTTTAGTGTTTTAAACAGACCTTTAGGTGTGTTTATGAAAGGCTGTGCAAAAATATTCCCAATTTTTTCTGAAATGGGGCTAAGCTTATTTTTCTTTCCTTACTCTAAAATGAAACATCATCAGACTGGAAAGTAGTACAACCTCAAAGTATGGAGATACCTCAAAGAACTAAAAGCAGACCTACCATTTGATCCAGCAATCCCACTAGGTATTTTCCCAAAGGAAAAAAAGTCATTTTATCAAAAACACACCTGCACTCAAATGTTTATAGCAGCACAATTCACAATCACAAAGATGTGGAATCAACCCAAGTTCCCATCAATACATGAGTGGATTAATAAAATGTGTTATATGTATACCATGGAGCGCTACTCAGCCATAAAAAAAATGGTGAACTAATACCTTTTGTAACAACCCGGATGGAACTAGAGGCCATTCTTCTAAGCGAAGTATTGCAAGAATGGAAAAACCAACACCACATGTACTCACTATTAAATTGGAACTAATTGATCAACAGCCATGTGCACATATGGTAGTAAAACTCAACAGAAACCAAGCAGGTGGGAGGGAGGAGGAAGGACAGGTAAATTTACACCTAACAGGTACAGTGCATGCTACCTTGGTGATGGGCACACTTATAACTTTGACTCAAATTGCACAAAAGCAAATCATGTAATCAAAACATTTGTACTCCCATAATATTCTGGAAAAAAAATGCAACATCATTGGCTCATTCCTAGAGATTTTTCTACCAGTCGGCCTGAGAGGCTGTTAATTTCAGCAACATATCATGCTTGTCTACCAAATTGAGTAGGCTTAACTGATTGAAACTCACTCAAGAAATATTATGTATAGTAAAAGTTTTTAAGGGGTTCCTTTAAAATGAGCTGAGACACCAAGGATTACTTTGTGGCATGCGCGTGCTCCAGTTCTTTGAGTTCTCCCTGTCTTCTGAAAAAGAGATCCTGTATGAAACCATCCAGTAGAATCACAGACGGCTCCATGACAGGACCCCTCCAGCTGCAGTACCTATTTGCTTTTAAATTAGATGGATCTCTGGGGAGATTTTTCTCTCAGCTGGCCTAGATTTATACTACATATGAGCTATAGCTAAATCTAAAACTGTGACTTCACTGATAACAAGCAGAAAAAAACCTTTTTGGTGTAGCATCTTCAACAATGGAGGAATGTCCGTACAACATGGGAATGAATGTGTTAAAAGCCATCAGACTGGATTAAGGGTTTCCTAGCTAGGGAGCTCTGCCAGCGAGAATCTTTCCTTTGTCTCAGCATGCCCCCAGCTGGCAGCAGGAGCTCACAATTTGCTTTCAAATATCTTGGCCTGGCCATAGTATCTGGTGTTTAAAAGGAAAAGGGGTACATGAAGATTTCCCCAGCCTGCAACACTCTGGGCAAATAATAGTCTTTGCCGGGTGATCTTTAGCTGTCGCAACACGCGAGGATTAACTATTCAAATAAAGTTCTTTCTCTGTTTGAGAACAAGCAATTCATTCAAGCACAGTTGATCTGCTCCAGGCCGTGGTCTTTTACATTTTTGCATCAACATTTTCCCACTCTCTCCATCCCTCCCCCAATCTCTGGGGTGACAGAGGAAGGAACATAAATTATGGTCCGGGGCCCAGGGCTGCTCTGTCATAATCTGAATGGTAGTCTACCCTGAAGGGGACCTGCAGACAATCCATCTGCCCACCCCCTACCCCATCCCCCAACCTCTCACCCCTGCCACGCCACCATTCAGCTTCCTGCATCTCTGTCTGAGGGTGTTGTCTGGGACTGTGCTCATCCAAGGAACAGACCAGAAATGCCAGTGTGTTAACACCCCAGGAGTGACCCTCAATCAGTGAGAGGTGGGAATTAGCGGAAAAAAAATCCCAGCATCATCACATCTCAGAGGGACAATTCCTCACAGCCTCTCAGAGGGTCCTGGGGGATTGGGCTGCGGGTGGCCTTGGCAGTCACCCAGTCTCTAATGCACACTGGGTTCCCTCCTGCCTGGCTTCCATCACTTCCTCACAGGGCTTCCTGGGATCAGCTCCCAACCAACCACCTGCACACAAATCCTTATCTCAGGCAATGCTTTGTGGGGAACCCATTCTGGGTTGGGCAGCCAGTATCATTGGTGGAAGATGCCATTGGGGAAGAAAGATAGCCTTGTCTGCAGCACCTACCCAGGGCTTGGGGTCGTTTGCAACTTCCCTCTTCGTTTTAATTTGGTTCTTGTCTCTTGTTGACAACCAGCACAGTCACATCAGGACAGTCTCTGGCAGGCTCCTAAATGCATGTGCATGGTGCCCACTCATGAGAGTGACCAGCGGAGGCTGAAATCCAGCCCTGCCAGGCTCGTCCTTTTCCTGGAGGACTCTGCCTCCCAGAGATAACATCTCCAAGGAACTTGTTGACCAAAAAGTCATGGAAAAACTTTGTGGGAGCAAGGTCCCTTCTCACCGTGATGGCACAGGAAGAGTTGCAATTGCAGATGTGTGTTTGATTTTGATTAAATTGATTTGTATAAACTCATTCACATGTTATTAAAAATAAATAATGTATATAAGCCACTGTGTAGTTTTTACTAAAACTAAACTTACGTATAGCACTTATGTAGTTCACCTTCAGGCATAGATTCAAGAGAAAAAATTGGATGTGTCTACAAAGAATATAAGACATGTTAAGATTCATACTTTGCCATTTCAAAACTTACTATTAATACAAAGTAAGAGTAATCAAAACACTGTAGTATTGGCACAAAGGCAGACACATAGATGAATGGAATAGAATCGAGAGTCCAGAAATAAAGTCACGTGCCCACGGTCAACAAGGGTGGCAAGACCATTCAGTGGGAAGAATACCCTTTTCAACAAATGGTGCAGGGACAATTAGATAACCATATTCATAAGGCTGAAATTAGACTTTATCTCACACAATATACAAAAATTAACTCAAAATGGACCAAAGATCTAAATGTAAGAGCTGAAACCATAAAATGCTTAGAAGAAATATGACACCAAAAGCACAAACAACAGAAGAAAAAATAGATAAATTGAACTTCATCAAAATTAAAAACTTTTATTCCTTAGAGGAACACTCTCATGAAAGTAAAAAGACACCCCATGGAAGGAGAAAATACTTGCAAATTATATATCTGATAAAGAGCTTGTATCTAGAATACACAAACAATACATGCAACCCAACAATAAAAAAGATAAACAACCCAATTAAATAACAGGTAAATGATCTGCACAGACATTTCTCTAAAGAAGCTACGTGGATGGCCAATAAACACACGAAAAGATACCTGACATGATTAGCTGTTAGGGAAATGTGAATGAGAGACACAGTGAGATAGTACTTCACACCCACTAGTATTACTAGAACGAAAAAGACAAACGATACCAAGTGTTGGTGAGGATGTGGAGAAATTGGAATGTGCATATGCTGCTGGTGGAAATGGAAAATGATGCCTCCACTTTGGAAAACAGTCTGGCAGTTCCTGAAAAGTGAACATGGAATTACCCTAAGACCAGCAATTATACTTCTAGCTATATACCCAAGAGAAATGAAAATGTGTACATATGTCTACACAAAAACTTCTACCCAAATGTTCATAGAAGCATTATTCATAATAGCCCCAAAGTGGAAATAACCCACATGTCCATTAACTGATGAGTGACTCAACAAAATGTGGTATATCCGTGCAACAGAGCATTATTTGGCCATGAAAACAATGAAGTATTGCTACATGCCACAGCTTACATGGATCTTGACAACATCAGGCTAAGTAAAAGAAGCCAGACATGAAAGACCACATACTGTACATAATCCCCTTTACATGAAATGTCCAGATTAGGCAAATCCATAGAGACAAAAAGTAGATTAGTTGTTACTTAGGGATGGTGGGGGTGAAAGGTGTGGAGGAAGAGGATGGTGATAGCTAAAGGGTACAAGTTTTCTTTTTGAGGTGACAAAAACGTTCTAAAATTGACTGTGGTGATGGTTGTACATATCTATGAATATACTAAAAACCATTGAATTTGTATACTTTATTTATTTTTTTGTTTCAGAATATTACTGGGGTACAAATGGTTTGGTTATGTGGATTGCTTTTGTACTGCTTGGGTCAAAGTTAAAAGTGTGCCCATCGCCCAGATAGTGTACACTTTACCCGTTAGGTGTGATTTCACCCATCCCCTCCTCCCCTCACCTCCTGCGTGATTTCCGTTGAATTTTACTTCCATTTGTGCACACGAGAGCTCATCGGTTAGTTCCAATTTCATAGTGAGTACATGTGTTTGTTTTTCCATTCTTACAATACTTCACTTAGGAGAATGGTCTCCAGTTCCATCCAGATTGTGACAAAAGGTATTAGTTCACCACTTTTTTTATGGCTGAGTAGTGCTCCATGGTATACATATAACACATTTTATTAATCCACTCATGTATTGATGGGAACTTGGGTTGATTCCACATCTTTGTGATTGTGAATTGTGCTGCAATAAACATTTGAATGTAGGTGTCTTTTTGATAAAATAACTTTTTTTTCTTTTGGGTAAATACCCAGAGGTGGGATTGCTGGCTCAAATGGTAGTTCTACTTTTAGTTCTTTGAGGAATCTCCATACTATTTTCCATAGAAGTTGAACTGGTTTGCAGTCCCATCAACATTGTATAAGTGTTCCTATCTCTCTGCATCCACACCAGCATCGATTGTTTTGGGACTTTTTGATAAAAGCCATTCTCACTGGGGTTAGGTGATATCTGATTGTGGTTTTGATTTGCATGATGATTAGTGATGTTGAACATTTTTTCATATGTTTTTTGGCCATTAGTCTTTCTTCTTTTGAAAATCTTCTGTTCATGTCTTTTGCTCACTAATTGTATGGCATGTGAACTATATCTCATTAAGGCTGTCAAAAAAAGAGAACATGCATAACAGCTTTATTTGTAATAGACACATATTGGAAACAAGCTAAATGCTCATCAACAGTACAATAGATAAATATTAATAAATTGTGCCGTATCATTCAATGGGCTTTCACAGCGATAAGAAAGAACAAACGATTGTTACCTGGCATGGCATGGATGAACCTCTCATGCAGTCTAATGGGAGGAGAGAGCCACTCACATAAAGGTACATAGTGTACGAGCCCATGGATATGAATACAGCGGGTGTTCTGGTGAATCATCCAGCCCCTCTCCACTTGTAGGATTGAAGCACTTATTGCCCCAAGGGCCTGGAGTCTCCCTTCTGCTGTTGCCCTGGCTGAAGAGAGCCACCTTGCTCAAGGTCACAGCCCATTCTGGGAGACAGTCCACATTCGAAGATTGGTCAGTGTAGGGTAAAAAGTCTGCCTCTTGCTCCAATATGGGGCCACTCTGCAGGGCCATCCCAGCCTGGAGGTTCCTGTGGGATCACCCAAGGCCTCGGGACTGCATCCCATTCCAGCTTCTCCCTCCTTCCTTCACACTCTCACAGGTGTTAACACCAAGAGCACGTCCTAAAAAATTTCCAACTCGTAAATCCCTCTGCTTTAGCCTCTGCCTCCTGGGTGAATTGACCTGTAACAATGAAGTTCAATATCAAGTAAAACTAATCGATGATGGCATTCAGAATAGCGATTCCCTTGGGACAAGAGGTCAGGAGTGTGTGGTTATTGTCTGGATCCAGACACCATACCCCTTCATCTTTGCCCCTCACAGGGCTCCCCTGCCTGGTCTGTCCATCACCTGCTCTGAGCTGCAGCTCAGTAGGCAACACCCTTTACATCCCCAGGCTGGGTGGGCCTTAGCACCCACTCACACTGCAGATGGCTCTGATGGCTCCGAGCCATGAGTCTGTGAGCACTGCTCCAAAGGCGATTTGCTCATCTGTAAAATGAAAGAGTCAAACACAATGACTTCTTTTGATGCAGCTTTATTGTTTTTTGCAAAAAATTATATACTTATTATGAAAAAAGCTAACTGTACAGAAAAGCATAATGAGGAGAATAAAGGCTCTTGCCTCCTAGAGATGACTGCTGTCAGCAGTTTGGTAAATATCCTTCCTGACACTTCTCTACGTGGATTGCATACCTTCTGTGCCCTCCTCACAGCTCCTTGGCCCACCTTTTTGCTCCAGCTGTTGCCACAGCCACCAGCTGTGTAGGTAGGTGTACCGCCAGCTCCCCTGCCTGCCTCTTACTCTCTGCCTTGGGTGCCCCAGCCACTGCAGGATGGTGCTCACTGGACACGGAAGGGAGTTAACACCCCATGGGGCAGCTCTTGGCCAATGGGGCCTGGATCTGTTGGATAAAAGTCCTCCTCTCCTGTTCCTCAAATGGACGATTCTGAGGCTGTCTACACAGCACCCCCAGAAAGTCCCAAACAGGCTTGCACCCAGATGTTCACTGTATGATTGTCCCTGGTTTGGCTTTCTTTCTTATCTTGTCTCTTTCTTCTCCACCCCCAGCCCTCTGCTCCTGTTCCTACGATCACTTTCCAAAATAAACTGCCCACATGCAAGCCCTCGTCTCAGCCCGATCTGGAGAAGGGGGACCGCATACAATAAGACTGCTTTTGTGTCTAAATAAATTAATAGATCAATAAATGTAAAATAAAGAAACTATGCGAGTCACACGATTCCATAGCCTGAATTTACATTTTCTACACCAGTAAATATATATACATCTCTATATCCTGATTTCTGCAATCTGTGTAGTACTTTACTGTGGTATGTACCATGCTTTAGCTAACTTATTAAGTGGTTTCTAGGTTTTTGCCCTCTCACCTAGGATTCCACCCTAGAGTGAGAATGAGGAGGATAATTTCTAAAGCATCGTCTAGTAGGAACCAACCAGCCTGTGCAGAGTGGGCCTCAAAAATTCCACTCTGGTAGCTGGAAATGTTATTTCTACCTCCCCAGTTAATGCTGTGCAAAGCTACCATCCTTGTCTGGGCTCTGGCTTCAGCCCTGTGGGGAGCTCTGGAGTGTGAACTGCACTGTGGAATTTCTGTCCCTTGGGGCACAGAAGGACCCTGCATCATACAGTCTTTGCAGTCTGGCTGCCCACGGGACAGGCTCACCACCTGCTGGGTGAGGGCAGTTCTCCAGAGAGGCGGGCAGCTGAGATGTGTGAGCGGCCAACGCTCCCAGTAGCTGGGAGACAGTGCACGGCCTGGCAGAGGGGCTCTGGGCGAGGCACTAAGAGCGCGCACTGCTGCCCTGTCCGGGAATTATATGGCACGTTGTTTGTGCAACATGCGGATTGCCAATTTTCAACTCACACCTTTGCCATATACTCAGTTGGGCTGCCTTGCTCCTTCCATTTCCAAATGCTCTGAAGAAGACGTATTATAATAAATTTCAATTAAGTGACAGCAAAATCAGCCCTTACGACGGAAGGCACCATTAGGCATATCATGTAACTAATAGTCCTTAACGAGGCACAGTCTCTCAAAGCTCCATAAAAACCAGTTTCCAAGGTCACACGAGGTCCTGGGAGATTCTCTTATTTCCCCGGACTATGGCAATTTGTCTCACTTCCCAGTTCCCGCGGGCGGCTGCCCCAGCGAGTCTCTTCTCGAGACTCGTCCCACAACGTGCGTTTTGTGCCGCCTTCTTTCCCCTGTGCTCACTGCTGCCCTCTAGTGGGTCCTCCGGTGGACATCAATATAGTTGCCCTACGGGCTCTCCGAGAAGCTCAGAGTGTGGCTCTAACGTGGTACCCTGAGCAACCCACTCTCTTGCCTCAGTTTCCCTCCCACATCATGCATCAGAGCAAACTCTCTGGATTCCACATCTTTGCCTTTCTGAGGTGGCTGCACAACAGGAGGAAAAGCAGTGCTGACCTCATTCAGTGGACATGAGGCTTCAGGGAGCTGAAGTGTGCAAGATGCCCAGAACAGCACCTGGTTTGCAGTAGGGACATAATCAATGTGTGCTATTATTGGTGCAAGATCACCCAACCACTACACCTTCCTGTCTCTTATCAAGTTTCATGGTAAAAATTGATTTTTTTTCCATTTCCTGCATTTATACTGAATTAAAAGTGTTTGACTTGACAAAGGCAGTCTTGATGAGTGCTAGAATAAGTCTATCTTGGTGCTGATACCGGCAGGAAATAGGAGGCAGGCAAGATGCGGCTGAACTTACCGCAAGCAGCGTCGGTTTTAGAGCTGGATAGAACTGGGCTGGGATTCTGGCCAACTCGCCTAGTCTCAGTTATTTCATCGGTAAAATTGGAAA
>RJWJ010036891.1:0-15837 GCA_004363605.1 Indri indri | reverse complement strand
GGCCCTGAGGATGTAGAGGGAAGGAGTTCTGAGAACAGACCCCCTCCCTCCACCCTGCTGCCACCACGTGATTCCCACGAACTCACGAACACACCCACTAGACACTGAAGTGGCCACGCCCCTCCCAGGACAAGGCTCTACCCTCAGGGATCCCACCACAGTACACTCGCTCCTAGAGTGTCCTGCCAAAATTCTGCACGGGTGCCTAGAAGGCTCCTGGCTTATTCCCACCCCCAGACACTGAATGTCTAGCAGCAAGTTGGTCCCTCCACCAATCTAGTCTTCTGGACCACCTGATTATCAGCTCATCTGTCTGCATGGACACAGGAATGAGAGAGAGCATAGTCCCACCTGGGCCAGTATCTGGAGCACAAGCTCTGCACTGTCCTCTTCCCACAGGTCCTTGATAACACTTTTTTCTGCCTTTTTCACCACAAATCCCCTTTCATATATACACAGTGTGCCAAAGGCCATCCCTCAGGTCCTTGAATCCAGCACCTTCTGGAATTTAGATGTCCATAAGTTCA
Source organism: Indri indri (assembly GCA_004363605.1). NCBI lineage: Eukaryota > Metazoa > Chordata > Mammalia > Primates > Indriidae > Indri > Indri indri. The sequence continues at coordinate 15,310 of RJWJ010036891.1, read as the reverse complement.
AGTCCATGGCTTAGACCTGGCTATTGTCAGAGAAAGTACAAATTACAAATGAGACTTAATGCTCCAACTTGAAAATAAGGGAAGATATTTTGCTCTCCTTGTTTTAAAAGTATTTAATTTAGAAAAGTTTTTAATGTAAATTTGTTCTCTGCCTCTTTGTAATATATATGTAAATCATTTTAACAGATAAATAAGCCATTTGTCAGTCTGTTTTGACTCAGACATACCTTTCTTTGGGATCTGGAAACAATTCCTTTGAAATATAAATAGCAAAGAATATAGAGTCCTATCAGTCTTATCTCACGGTTTCTGTAGGAGAGTAGAAGCCTACCCTTCAGCAGGTACCTGGCTCCAAGTTGCAAAACTGCCTTCTGCTATAAAGACATAGGAAGTTCATTTTTCCTTTGAATATAGCCATTTAGCAAACACACATGGCCTCCTCAATCCCAGGTGAATTCAGGATGAGCTATCTATGATAAATGGTGCTGTCGAGTCTTCTCCTTGAGGTCTAATTATGGTGACTTTCTGTGTTTGTAATCTCTCAGCAGATTGCCTGTGATTTACTTTACATTCTGATTTAATTGTATAATAAATTCGTTTCCTGTTCTGCAATTGTAGAGATTTATTCTGGGTTTGAAAACTATTTTGTTTTTGATTATATTTCTCAAACACTGTCCAGAATTACCAGATGTAATATAAACATATAAGGTGCCCACCAGTCTTCACTCTAGAGTGGTCTTTCCGGCACAGTCCATAATTGTGTGGCAAAGTGCATGCTGTCCCCAAAATCTGCAGGCAGAAGTCTCTCTGCCTGTTTGGGACCTATAGTCCCTTCTAGAGCACTTAAGCCAGATTTCTACAAAAATAACTTCACAGGGCAGCAGTCAGGCATTCCACATTTCAATGTCTCTGGCATCTTCAGACCTGTACCTGATTCGGAGGTCATGGGGCCCAGAAACCCAGCCAGGCTCACACATGTGCATTGAGTAGGCCCGAGAATCTCAACTCCTGTGCTGACTGGAGTCAGGCTGACATCCCATTCTGAGAGAAATGGGTTATCTGGGGTTTGTTCCTTTCCTCAAAGAAGGGATCTGTTTGATGAGTCCCCAGGTGAGAGTTACTCCAGTTTTCTGGTACTAGGGCAAAAAAAAAAAGAAAAGGAGACAGTCTGAAGACTCAATCTGATAGATAAACCAACTACTTTCATTTCATATGGCTATTAGGAAAACAGCTGCAGCTGCATGGTCCCAACCATACAGCAGCTTTCGGTGTAAAGCAAATGGATAAATGGTTGAATTCAGCATCATGTGGTCAGTACAAGGAAGGGAGGGGTACAGGGGACTCTGGCTTCACTTGAGCCGCTTCTTTTTAGATTCTGTTTTCTTGTAGCTTGCTTTGGAAAATGAAGGTTCTTTTCTTTGTTTATTGGTCAGATAAACTGGAATAAACACAGGCTTTCCCACCTACTGGATATTTGACAAAATATTCTCCTTGGACCAGAAGCACTGGCATCACTCATGACCTTGTTAGAAATGCAGAAACTCAGGCCCTAGAGCAGATCTCCTGAATCAGAATCTGCATTTTAGTGAGACCTTTAGGTCATTGTTATATACATTAAAATCTGAGAGGTACCTTCTAACGCACTGTGACTTCTCTCTGTAAGAAATGTTCACAACTCATCATGTATGATATAAAATAGGACTTAAAACTATATATATATTTGTGTTGATTTCCTTAATTTCATATTGTATCATCCACAAAAGTATACTGGTTTTGTCAGTTATCTTGTTGGATAATTTCAGTCAATTATATAAGTCAGAACCTATTCTCTTCACTCTGTCATTTCACCTGCAGTCAAATTAAAAACTCTTCCCGTGGCTACTTGGTAAATATAATTTTTATTTTAGGGACGGTTGAAATTCAAGTATGTGGCCATAGAATTCTCTCCAGAGGAGTGGCAGTGCCTGGACCCTGCTCAGCAGAATTTGTGTGTGGATGTGATGTTAGAGACTGCAGAAACCTGGTCTCCCTGGGTGAGAGTCACTTCAGTGCACAATTTCTCTTCCACATTAAGGATTTCATTTTTCTTTGTAGAATTTTTCTTTGGGAATTTTTGGTTTTTATGAATGAGTGTCTCATCCTTGCCTTTAAGAAAAACTTGGGGACTTCTTGGTATAGTAAAGAAAATCTTCAAGATCTTTTATCTTGACATTAACCTTCCTTTTCTCGAGGTGATGCACATTCTTCACTTTAGATTAGTGGTAATTCTAGAAATTTAGTAGCATAAAATATTGATGCCCAGTCCTTACAATCACTGCTTATAGATGACATAATATTACATATAGAAAACCATAAATAATACATCAAAAAACTTTATACTAATGTTGCTTTTTATATGTAACCTTAACAGTATTCATTATATTTATTATATAATGATGAAAGAAATTAAAGATGACACAAATAAATATAAAGATTTCCCATTTATATGTATTTGATGAATAAGCAGTGACATTTTTACTTCTTTCTTTTCAATTTGGATGGCTTTTTGTCACTTTCTTGCCTAACTGTTCTACTTAGGACTTCTAGTACTTTGACAAAGCAAAAGAAATGAAAATTGGCACAATATAGCCTTTCATTTTTATCTGTGAATTTGAAGGAGCAAACAGCTCTTCCAGTTTTTATGAACTGGTTTCAGCTGATGAAGATCTTCTCTTATTGGGTCCCAAGGCTGGTGCTATCCCCTGTGTGTTTGCAGGGGAGAGGGGCTGCTACTGGTTTACATGGCTGCCACTGGGTCTGCTGTGGGGCCTGCCTTTAGTGGGCCTGATAACCAGGGGCTTGGGTCATTGTGAATTCTGTCCTTTTTCTGGGTGGATTGGATTTTCTTGAAGACTTTTGATCTTTAGGGCAAGCAGCAGGGAAAGATTCTGCAGTTGGGCCCACATATGGTGGGCCTGATAGCAGGTGTGTGGATGAGTGTTGCTCCCACTGAGTACCTGGGAAAATTTCCACAGGTCACTGTGGGGTTTCTCGTGGGCAGTGCTAGCCATGGACTTTGGCTAAGACGGCTGGACCTGAGTCACAGAACTGCTGCAGAGACCACAGTGAAGGCCTGCGTCTGCAAGCCTGCCTCCATGGATGCGAGCAGGTATCTCTCAGTAATCTCAGTGGGCAGAGCCACTCTGGATGGGCGGGGATGAGTTAGAGACAGTTACAGTGTCACTTCACAATTATCAGCAAGATCAAATTGGGTGAGCTATTTTCTGGTCTGTAGCCAAGGCCGGGGTCCTCAAGAATGTCACCTAAACAAGGCCCTGCTTTCTCAAAATGACCCTTCATTGTTTTGGGAATTAGCAGGGTTTCACAGCCCATTCCTGGATCCCAAAGCTCTCATAGAAACACATTTTTTTGAGATAGAGTCTTTCTGTATCACCCAGGCTGGTCTCAAATTCCTGGCCTAAAAAGTATCTCCCACCTCAGCCTCCTGAGTAGCTGTGATTACAGAAACGAGCTGTGGTGTTTGGCTCTCTCATAACGGCACTGCTGTCCACGGAGAGCTACCAAACTACTGCTGAGGTGGATATATAGGCAAGGGACCTCCTTTCCCACTGTCTTGCTGATGCCACCCTCCCTGTACATTTTCACTGTCTATTTTGTTCTAGTTCAGATTTTTCTGTAATTTTAGATTCAAACATTCCTAACATTATGCTAGGATTTATACATGTAAGAAGTAAATTAGGTAATTAGTAGGTACCCCATATTAATTAAAATGTTCTCTTATAATTTAAGTTTATGGCAAGCATAAAGGAATTATTAGGATTTTCATCCAGTTTCCTCAACCTTTATCTAAATGATAATATAATGTATTTCCAAATGTTTATTTTACGTATCAGTGACTCTCACCATATTTTACAAAATTCATATTTTTGTTTATTTAGCAATGAAAGGCTTTTCTTTGCTTCTGAAGGCTGGATTACAGCCTTCTCATTTTGTGTAAGAATAGTATCAGTATATTAATAACATAAAAATAACCTTTAATGTCTTATAAATGCTTTTTATTATTTTTTCATTAAAGCCTTTTATTAATGCTTGTAGTACATTTTCTGTGAAATTTTACTGCCATAAACTGCATGCCAATGATATAAAATATGTGCTCATAAATGCTTTCCATCAGTGGCCAGTCACTGTTGAACATTGTAGCTATGTTAAAAAAAGTTCTTTTTGGGGGTGGGGCCAGGATCTCATTCTGCCACTCAGGCTGGGGTTCAGTGATTCAATTATAGCTCACTGCAACCTCCAATTCCTGGGCTCAGGTAATCCTTCTGGCTCAGCCTCCCTAGTAGCTAGGACTCCAGGCGTGCGCCACCATGCCCAGCGTTATGTTTTATTAAATTTTTGTAGAGACATGGTCTCACCATGTTGCCCAGGCTAGTCTCAAACTACTGCCATCAAGCAAAAAAATTCTTTTTTAATCATACATCAGTGTTTTGTACAGGATTTTAATAGGTAAACATTTATCGTTTTGCAATTCAGTATTGTGTTTCTTTTTCAGGGTAGGATCCTTGACATCACTTTATTGTGTTTTTGTCTTTACCTGTCTACTATAATGTTGGATGACAATTTGCAACTCTGTATTTATACTTTAAGTCAATTAAAATATGCATCAGCCATATGTCTATTACAATCATATATATGTGTGTTGCATGCGTGTGTGTGTGTGTGTGTGTGTATAAATATGACCCCAACTTTGTTTATGGCTTATCTTGTGTGTTTTTTTTCTTCACTAATTTTTAATTGTTTTATCCTGTCTAGGTGAGTAGTCAGTAAAATAGTCATGATTTTATTATGTGTTTAATGATGAATCTGTATTTTCTTTGTGTGAAACGCTCTTGGGATTTGAAGGTAATTTTTGGAAATCTTTATGACTCTGTATCTCTTGTACTCATCCTTTCAAAATGTAACTTTTGTAAAAACATATGACATATAAAGTATCATACTAAATCTTTCAGTACGTTTCACTAGTGTTAAGTATATTCATTTCTTATAGTTAGGCAAAAGACATGGAGAACTTTTGCATCTTGCAAAACTAAAACTCAATTATCTGTTACATAACAACCGTCCATTTTACCCTCTGCTCAGCTATCGACAAACACCATTCTCCTTTCTCTTTCTGTGAGTTGGACTCCTTAAGGTGTATCATGCAAGTGGAATCACATACTTTCTGTCATTTTGTTCCTGGATTATTTCAGTTGTATAATATTCCGAGGTTTGTCCTTACCATAGCATATGACAAAGTTCCTTTTTTTAAGGCTGAATAGTATTCCATTGTATGCTTATGTCACATTTTCTTGAACTGTTCCTCAGGAGAGGGACATCTGGGATGCTTCTGCCTTTTGGCTTTCGTAAATAATGCTGCAATGAATACAGGTGTGGCCGGGCGCGGTGGCTCACGCCTGTAATCCTAGCTCTCTGGGAGGCCGAGGCGGGCGGATTGTTTGAGCTCAGGAGTTCGAAACCAGCCTGAGCAAGAGCGAGACCCCCATCTCTACTAAAAATAGAAAGAAATTAATTGGACAACTAAAAATATATAGAAAAAATTAGCTGGGCATGGTGGCACATGCCTGTAGTGCCAGCTACTCGGGGGGCTGAGCCAGGAGGATCGCTTGAGCCCAGGAGTTTGAGGTTGCTGTGAGCTAGGATGACGCCATGGCACTCTAGCCCAGGCAACACAGTGAGACTCTGTCTCAAAAAAAAAAAAAAAAAAAAAATACGGGTGTGCGGATACCTCTTCTAGTACCTGCATTGCATACTTTGGAAATATCTTTGAAGAAATGTGAGTTCAGTTCTTAATTAATTTTTTAGTTGAGTTGTTCACTTTTTGCTATTGAGTTTCAGGAGTTGTTTATATATTTTGAATATTAATTTCTATCAAATATTTGATTTGATAATATTTTCACCCATTTAATAGGTGACATTTTCAAACTACTAAATATTTCCTTTGTGCAGAAATGTTGTTTGATATAGTCCTATCTTTCTATTCTTTTCTTTTTGCTTATGCATTTGATGTCATATCCAAGAAAACAATGCCAAAACTGTCATATTTTTCCTATATTTTATTCTAAGAGTTTTCCTAACTATAATTCTTATGTTTAAGTATTTAGTCCATCTAAAATATTTTATGTAGTACAAGGGAAGGGTCCAACTTGACTTTTTTCCACATAGATATCCAGTTTCAACACTATTTGTTGAAGAGAGAGACTCCTTTCCCCATTGTGTAGTCATGGGTCCCTAGTGGGAGGTCGTTTGTTCATATACACAAGGGTTATTTCTGGCCTCTCTGTTCTTTCTCTGCTCCCTCCAGTCAAGGAGGGCGGAAGTCCGAGAGTAAGTGTCAGCAGGGGCGCACTCTCTTGAAGCCTCAGGGAAGAATCTGTCCCTGAGTCTCTCCAGCCACTGGTGGTGCCTGCATCCTTGGTGCTCTTGGCACGTGGGTACGTCACTTTCATCTTTGCCTCAGAGTCACCCGGCACCCTTCCTGTGTGTCTGTCTCGTCATAGGACACCAGGCACGCTGGGCCAGGGCCAACCCAACAGCCTCATCTTAAGGTGACTACGCCCGCAAACCTGAGCTCCCTGGCCCTTGTCCCAGCTGCACGCTGAGGTGTCTCCAGACGTGTCCCAGTTATTTCCAGCACTTGGGGTGGCTGAACCCAGGCAGCCACCCACCACTGTCCTCCCACCTTGCTCCCTCTGCACCCAAGGGGTCTGCTGCCCGCCCCTTGCATGGAGCCACAGTGCCATCCTGCCCTGAGGGCACTGACCTCAGGTGCTCCAGGAACTGTGACCTGCCCAGGTGAGGCTGCACCTGCTCTGTCCCCAGGTAAGTTCTGGGCCTGGTCAGTGGACACCACCGCAAGCCGTCTAGGCCAGGGGGCTCAGAGGTGAGCTTTCAGGTGTGGGCGGGGAGCCAACATCTGGGACAGCATGCAGCTTACGCTTCCTCTCAAGAGCATCAAAAATCCATTCCCACTATTGTCTGCAAACTAAAATTTTTAAAAATCACAAACCCAACCTCGTGCATTGGATTCCTGCTGGTTTCCCTGCGCAGCCCTGCAGACACCAACGTGCCTGAGCCCCACGAAGTGTTGAGTCAGCACTGCGCTTGCTCTGCCTAAGGGTACCCAGGACCGGTGAATGCATCCAGCCGGAAAGACCTGTAAGATGCAATCCGGGGTGTTTCCGGGTGATTTCTAGCCCCTGTGGCGATGCTACAGACGCTGTGACCTATGGACACACATGAAAGGAGGCTGAGTCACCCTTTGCCCCCGACAACAGAGTGACCAGCCCAAGCATATGGCCGGAGACCTGCACAACAGTGACAGCCACCCTTCCCATGGCGACTGGTGGTTCCAGGCACAGTCTCAGTGCTTTGCAGAGAGCGGACCACAGGCCCTCCTCCACAGTTCTGAAATTCAAAAAGCTCTGGAAAGCAAGAGTTTGGTTGCTTGGCGGCAACACAGGCGCTGAGCGGAGGGCGACCTCGGTCTCCGTCATCTCACTTGCTGCTGGAGCGCAGCGTTCGTGTTTTACTGCAGAAGTGGCGGTAGGCTTGGTTGCAAGATGCTACACTTTCTGAAATCCAGACATTTCTGAATTCCCATCCCAAGTACATTTGGCCGTGATGTATCTGGATAAAGGATCACAGGCCTGTATTAGCTCTTTTAAGCAAGAGAGACCTAAATAACGTGCAAAATATAAAAATGACCCCATTCCCTCTGCCTGAAGCGGGGCAGCCCTCCCGTGCCCTGGCGCACTCCCCGTGGGGCGGGCGTGGCTTGCATGCGAGGCGCCTGCCCTTGGGGCAGAGCCGGAGCACGCGGCTGCGGTGGCCTGCGCGTGGGTGCCGAGGGGAGAGAAGGCGGTCTGCGGCCGCTGGAGGGACGTCCAGCTGGGAGAGGGGCAGAGGGAGGGAGGGGAGGCTGCAGCGGGAGGAGGAATGAGAATTGCGGGGCTCGAGGGTTGCGCCGGAGAGGCGACTCGCACGCTCTCTCCTCGAGAACCCCAGTGCGCAGCCGTTTCTTGTGGATGCTTCGTAGCGGTTCTGTGAATTAAGTCTCCGTGGCTGCGGTACCAGAACTCCGCAGACCCGGGGGCTGCAGCACCAGAACCGTGTCCTCTCCCAGTCCTGCGGGCCGGTTCGTCCAGGCGGGAGCGAGAACCTGCCCAGCCTCCCTCGGCTGCCGCGCCGCGGGCCCTGCGCGCGGGTCTCCGCCTGCGCCTCCCACGTGGCGTGTGTCGCGCTGGGTCCGGCCCCTCACTCTGTGAAGACCCTGCCTCCAAATACGGCCTCAGTCCGAGGTCCTGGGCGTTAGGGCTTCAGCACATCTGTCGGGGGACGCCGTTCAGCCCCTCACTCCATGGCAGTATCCGGGCCTGCTTGCGGACGGTCGCGGCCAGGCGCAGAGGCCGCCGCCTGCCGGGTGGACCTGCCGCCCGGGAGCAGGGCTGGCCGGCGGGCGTCTCAGGGCCTGCTCGGCTGCCCCTGGGCCGCAGCCCAGAGCTATTGGGCGCTCAGGCGCCGTCACTTCGGGGGGCTTCCCCCGGAGTCTCGCGGAGGGACTGCCACAGGGAGAGGGGGTCCTGGGACAGCGCCCCCCGGAGGCAGCCAGAGCCAGCCTGGGGCCCTGGCGGGGCGCGGGGCTGGGAGACGCTTGGCCGAAGCGCGCAGCAGCCCGAGAGCATCCCCGCCAGGAAGAGTGGACCTGCGGCGTGTCGTGAAAACGAGCTGGACATCGGTGTTTGACCCATGTCTCGTGCTCCGTAATTTCTTAAGACGTTGTTCCTTCTCCCGAAAGAGAAGAGGGGACCCGCGGCCGGTCACCCATCCCCCGTTGGTGCTCGGCGACGGCACCTGCCCGCCCGCGCTCCCGCCCCTCCTGGCCGCCTGTGTCTGTGTCGTCTGTCTCTGAAGCCACCCTGCTCTTCTCAACCCACCACACCGGGCCTTCCTCCCGCTTGGGGGACGGCTCCCGGACCTAGGGCCCCCCGCGGGAGGACAGCCCTCCCTCCCTGCCCTCCTTTCCTGCGCTTCCTACGGCCACAGCACTAGGCACCGGAGACTGTGTCTGTGCCATTGACCTATTTCCTGTGCTCCTCACCAGGGCGCGAGCTCCGTGGAATCGGGGACTGTCTCGTCCGGCCGAGCCCAGGGGCAGCCGGGGCCGGAGCTCAGGCCGTCGGGGGGATGCTGGAGGCCCGGACCCTGTCTCCCTTGCCCGGTGAGTTGGTGCTGGCGCCTGCCGGGGCTGTGGACGCCAGAGCATCCCCGGCTGTGGCTTCCAGAAACACACTTGCAGGGAGCCCTCCCCTGCGGGCGCAACCCCTGGGCACTTAGAACCAGACCTGGCCCCCTTTGTTCTGGAGGAAATGAGGGAGGAACCTCGGCTGATTTGGGGGGTGGAGGAGAAGCCTTGGCCTGTACCCCGCTCCCCCCAGGCAGTGTAGGCAGATCCCGAGCCTCGCCCAGGACTCTAGAGGGACCAGGCCCCCGTCTGAGTCCCATGAGTGCAGCGTGGCCTGGCGGAGTCTGAGACAAACTGGTGTGTCGGGTTTACAAGGGGGACCCATGGCTTTTCTCTGATGTGAGGAGGTTGCTGCCGCCCTGTTCCCTGACCTGTGTAAGGAGAGCGCGAAGGTGGCTGCCACCCAGTGTGATTCTTTCTTTCCAATACTGACTTTTTTGAGAGCCACGCTTTCACATAGGGGTTTGCTCTCTAACGGAAAAGTTTCACAAAGAGAAACTGAAAAATCTGAAAGCAGATGAACCTTCCTAAACTGCTTATTGGACACAGTAATGAAATGTAGATGCCCTTGAAGGGTTCCTGCACCCAGGGTCCCAGGTGCCGCCCTCACAGCCCCCCAGGCGCCTGCTGTTGGTCTTTCACTACCCTAGTGGAACCCACGGCACAAACCACCAGCCACGGCTCTCTCCACACAGAGCCCGGACGCTGGTGCCGAGTCCCTGAGCACACGCTCAAATGTGGGGCGATGGCCGCGTGTGGCATCCTTTCTGCTTTCCCGCTACAGACCTACTCTGACCCAGCTGCTGGGAGCAAGGGGAGCCGTGGGGAGTTTTCCTGAGATTTCTGCTCCTCCTGCACTTTCTGGAAACTCGTTTGTGAGGGCAATGTCCTTGTGCCTCGCTGTGGCTTGGCTTCGGTGGCTGTGAAAGCAGTTGGGACACAAAGGGCTTGGCCCAGCCATACCAAGCCAGACCCCAGTAGGACGCCGGATGTGTGTGATAAGCTGCCCTGGGCCTTTGTACTTGGCTGAATTTGTTTTCTCTTGCATTCCCTCAACTTTAAAACTAGTCCTAACCTTTTCTGAACACAGAAATCTTGGGGTTTCATCCTGTGTATGTTCACTGCCTTGGTTACTACATCCCAAAGCAGAAAACCTTCATGGAGAAGAAAAGATGTTCTGAATTTCTGTCTGTCTGTTCCCAGAGGACTTGTGTGCCAGGCTGTGGCATGGATAGCTGAGAGGCATTATTTAGGACGTCAAGTGAGCGCGCTGCATGTGGCAAAGGACGCTCCAGCCTGGAGCCTGTGCCTCCCCAGCCTGTGGATTTGAGCCCGCGGCCTGCACAAATGCTGCCCGGGCAGGGTCGCAGCCAGGGTCGCTGGCTGCTTCCTCTCGTTTTCTGCACCAGTGGCTCCGTGTTTTTGCACATCCTGCAGGAACTCTGCTGCCTCCCTTGGGAGTTCTACTGCTCAGGTAAAGGATGTTCAATACAGCCTGTCTGGGAGAAGTGTTACCAGAGTCTTTGATGCTGGCACTGGAAATGGTGTGTTGGTCTTAAAAAACCAGGTAAGGAACACCCCGTGGGCCTTTGAGAAGGGAAGCCTGTTCCAGGTCCGACTCTCGAAAGCTCCGGGAAGCATTTCCAGGACAGGTCCTTCCTGTCTCCTTGGCTAATTATGTGAAGGGACAGTATTGGGTTGAGGGGAGTTCCCCTTGAGTTTAATTTCCTGTCGTCCTCAAATCATGCCTCCCCCCTTCCCGAGCTCGGCCTCCCTTTCCTGCTCCTCGCATTGGATTCTGTGAACTCCTGAACCCTTCCCCCTGGGGCGGGGGTCTAGGCCTCCTTGCGCTTCTGCAGCCCTGGTGAGCGGGAGTCCCCAGCGGGTCTGGGTGGGCCTGGCGTCTGCGTCTGCGTCTGCGACAGTCCAGGCTGCTGCTGCTGCGCTCCGAGGGGCGAGGCCTGTCCCCGCGAGCACGTGCACTGCCGGGGAGGAAATTCAGCAGCCGGGCGCTGCCCTGCAGGCCTCTGTCTGCCTCTGGGCACCTCCCCACTGTCCCCAGGCACAGCGCCGCACCCGCCTGCTTTCTGGTTACTTCCCTCCTGCCAGGGCTCTGTTTTCACTGTATTCCGATGGGCTCCCGCTTTTACCCACCAAAATGGGGACATTTTAAAGCCCCAACTAAAAGTTACAAGCCTGTGTCTGGCCCATGTTCTCCATGCTCTTGTCTTTTTATGCCGCTTCGCTTTTTGTAGTTTTCCATCAATGAACTTCTATTTCCCTGGAAGCTTGGAAGACAAAAGAATTAAATGGTGGAGCTTTATTCTTTTCTTGCAGACAACTCCCGTTGCGGGATTAGGGACCAAAGGCAGCCGTCCTGTCCCGCATCGTCCCGTTCGTGACACTGAGGGGCGCTCTTTCCCTCCCTACCCTGGGACTGGAAGGCGGGAGGCCTCAGCCACGGGCGGGGTTTCGCGTTTCCCCCACGCCCGCCGGGGTCTGCAAAGGCCCCTTGTGCCCACCCGCCGCGGCGTCCTCCCGGTCGCAGGGAGCTAGGGGCCCCTGGCAGGTCCCGGGGGGGGGGCGGGGGGGGCTCCAGACACCACCCCCCGCTGGCCGGCTCCGGCCCGGCGGCCCCTGGAGCGGGCAGGCGGGACCCCGCTTTGCAGGGGGGCCCGGGAGGACCCCGACAGACCCCTCGTCCCGCGTGTCCCCTCCGCTCAGGGCCGAGGGCGACCCCCGGTGGCCGCAGCGGGGACTGCAGCCCGCGGCTGGCGAGGGGCTGGGGCGGCTCCTCCCCGCCCCCACCCCGCCCCTCCCCCTCCGCCCAGAGTCCGCGGCCGGCGGGAGGCGGGATCCGGACGCACGGACACCTGCGGCGCGCGGAGCCGGCGAGTGGCGCGGACGGTGCCATGGCGGGCAGGTGTGCGCGGGCGGGGTGCGGGGGGTGCGGGGGCTGCGGGCCGGGGGTTACGGGGGGCGGAGGGGGCGGGGCGGGGGCCCCGCGGACGGAGCCGGGCCGCGTCGCGCCTTCTCCTCCCACCGGTCCCGCTGCGCGGACGGACGCGGGACCCCGGCCCGGGTCTGGAGGTCTCGGTTCGGCTCCCCGCCCGAGCCCCGCGTCTGGCCTCTGGGACTCTTGCGACCACGGCCAGGCGGGCTCGGAGTGGGGGAGCCTCCCGCGGTGTCCACGTGCAGAGGCCCCTCTCCATTGTCACGGTGGGGGGTCCTCGTACCCCCGGGGTACCGCCGGGGAGGGGGCTTCTGCTGGGGTCCCCGTGGGTACCTCCTAGAGCCACGCCCTAAGCTCTCCCGACCCCTGCCAGGGCGCTTCGGACAGGTGTGCGGGACAGGTGCCTGGGGACAGGGCTGCCGGGGAGGGTAGCCTGGGGTGGGGTCCCCCACCTGAATCTTTTAATTTCTTTGCTTCTTTGGGCCAGGGTCCTCTGGGCCACCAAGTCCCCACAGCCTTAGCTACTTTGCTTTCCAACTGAAAAGTAGACTCTGTCCACCCTCTTTGGCGTGTCCTGGAGCCAGCTGTTGGTGCCGACTGGTGCTAAAGTAGAATGTGGGAGGCTGGCCCAGGAGGAGGCTGTCTCCAGAGCAGGTGCAGCTCCCAAGTTCTGCTGGACACCTCCCCCCGGGGCACGTAGGCAGAGCTGTCCCTAACAGGGCCAGCAGAGCCCCTGGACCGTGGGGGGTGAAGGTGACCCTGGGCTGCAGAGGCAGCTGGCTGTGGGAGGCCCCAGGATGTGCGTCCACCGGGAGGGGCAGACCGGCCGCAGAATTAGAAGTGCGGCCCTCGGGCTGCTGGTGACAGAGTGTCTGTGCCACCTCCTCTCCAGCAGACAGGCGACCCACTTGTCCAGGTAGGTGTGGGGTGCTGGGCCCTGGGGGTAACTCTGGGGGCTCTAAAGTGCAGATTTTGGGGAGCGATTGGTACAAGCTGGTTTGGAGAACCGAGCTCAGACCAGGCCCTGCTGGATCAGCCACAAGAGGAGGGACCTCACCCCCTCCTCACTCTACGGGGGGACAGGGGCAGGGGCCGGGACAGGGACAGGGGAGCCTCGGTGAGGAGGACTCTCTGGGTGAGTGTGAGTTGGCAGCATGGACAGGTGGAGGAGTGGATTTGCCGGCTCTGGACTCTCCTGTGGCTTCTGCCCGGTGCCCGCTGGGGCCAGCTCCGCCCTCCCGGTCCTGGCCTGGTGGGCTGGGCAGGGGCCTGCCCTGGGCCCTCACGCTCCGGGTTCAGCGATGGCCACGCACCACCCGTGTGTTCTGTGAGACCAGGGCAAGGCGGAGCCCGGCTGCTCGCGGCACTGCCGTGGAGCCTGGCTCGCGGCGCAAGGCTGTGGACTGAGGGCCAGCAGTGCGAGAGGAGGGCCGGGGAGAGCGACCTCGCAGACCTCTCCACGCTGAGCCCTTCTAGAGGGGGCCACGGTCAGGGAGCCACTGAACTCGTGAGGGGGTGGGGTCTGCAGCGTGCCCGGAGACAGGGTGCTGCCAGGTGAAGGGATCTGTGCAGCTCGAGCTCAGGTCTCTCCAGCGCCCGCTGCCTGCTGAGGCTGGTGTGATTGGCCCCAGGCGGGGCGGTTGGAGACCAGCTCCCAGTTGAGACTCTCCCACCCTGACTCGAGGGTCCCCTAAGTGGAGACTTTCACGAGAATCTGCACACTTATCTTGGAAAGGCAGCATCTTGGTGACCTGGGGCTGTAATAACTGTCACTTCAAAAGGAGAGGTTCTGCCTTTAAGGTGATTTAATTAACTTTTACACAATGGAGGGCGAATACCTGAGCAGAGGATGCTGCCGCAGAGGTGTGGTGGAGACAGCATTTTGTCACCAGTTTAGCTGATTTGGCATTATTTAGAGGCTCCTGAGGAAGCAGCGGTTAGAAGTGTGTAAAAAGGACAGAAGCTGAATGTTCTGGGTGCTGCTCGGCTCAGCACTGGGTCCCTGGGACTGCGCTGCTCGCGACTGTGGGCTGCGGTGCCCGGAGACCTGGAGCCCGAGGAGACCTGGAGCCCGAGGCTGCTTGTTGAAAGGCAGGTGCCGGCCGCGCCCACTGAGGGGGCCCAGGGCCTCCGTCTGTCTTCGGCGAGCGGGTACCGGTGGTGTCCTGCGCTGACGGGTGTGGAGCCGCTGGTGTCTCCCACAGGACAGAGCGCAGGACGGGGGCGGGGCTTCTCCCGGGACGAGGCCAGCAGCTCCGCGGGGAGTCCTCGCGGGCGTGGCCAGCTGGATGAAGACTCAGTGGCGCTATAGGAATTTTGAGTCCCTTGCAGACGTCTTTGGGGCCTGGGACCATGTGGCCGGCTTTTAACACTTGGGACACTGCTTCACGATGTTTCCTCCCGGCTTCCTCAAGCAAAACTTCCAGAGCTTTTGGCCCACAATAGGATACTGGGCCCACACGGTCACCAAGAAACTCGGATCTGAGAGGGCAGTGACCTTGAACTTGTGGTGAGGACCCGGCTGGACAGCGACTCAACCAAGCCTTGAGGCAGCCCCACGGCTCCGCGGGTTCACAGGACACACAGGTCCTCGTCACAGCTTCCCAGGGTCACTCTGGAGCCTGGAAGGATTGTCCCTGAGTGGCCCGACAGAGGTGACGAGGACAGCGGCAGTGGCCATCGGGAGGACGTGGACCAGAGCGGGGCAACTTTGGGACCTACCACAGGAAATTTGGGGCGTAACTCAATGCTGAGAGCCATTGGCCCGCCTGTTGAGAAGGGGAAGCGCGTCAGTGAAATGTCCACAACAGCCGAGGAAAAAGGAAATGGTAGAAAAGTGTGACGAGGAGCCCGCGGGAGTGGCCACGTTATCGCCACGAGTCTTCACTCTCGCTTTTCCATTTCGTCATTCCTGAGAGAAATGGCAGGGTGACAGCAGGACTGGCTGTGGTCAGGGACAGGCCATGTTCCTGTTGGCACCAGTGGCCTTGAGGGCGGGTCGGTGAGTGTGGACTCGGTGGGGCGCGTCAGTGGGGGCAGCGTGGGTGAAGGGGGTG
>RJWJ010036890.1:0-15730 GCA_004363605.1 Indri indri | reverse complement strand
TAAGTACCATGAAAAAGACCCTTCAAGTGGAAACAAATATTTCTTGTATTTCTGGAACCTATGGGTTCTATATTCTCTCATCTGCCCGTACCCCACATGGAGCTATTCTGCTCCGGTTTGGATAGGGTCTGTTCGGCTCCCCCAAGCCTCCTGTGGAAAGCTGATTCCCAGTGCTGGGGGCGGGCCTGGTGCAAGGTGTTTGGGTGTTTGGGTGGATCCCTCATGAATGTCTTGGTGCCATTCTTGCAGGAGTGAGTGAGTCCTTAGCCCTGTTTCCTGAGAGAACTGGTGTTGAACAGAGCCTGGCGCCTTCTCCTCTTTCTCTCTCGCCTGGGCTCTGGCCGGCGATCTGCACACGCTAGCTCCACTTCCGCTTCTGCCCCCAGTGGAGCGGCGCGAGATCCTCAGCAGATGCAGATGACGGCACTGTGCTTCCTGTGCAGCCTGCAGAACTGTGAACCAGTAAATAAGCCTCTATTCTTTATAAATGACCCGGCCTCACGTATTTGTAGCAACACAGGCTAAGGCAAATTCGTTAGCATTATTAGCTAAATTCTTATTCCTGGTGTCTAGCAATATCTGCCCCAGTTTACATCCTGTTTCTCCTTGAGGGTCCCTCTTTGGCTTTCAAGCTAATTCAATACCCTGTGACCTGGGTTGTCTAATGGATTAAAGAGAATTTGCAAACGTTCGTAGTTTCCAGCTTTTTATTATTTATTTTGCTTCGGTACAGAGTGATGGTAGGAATGATGTTCTTTCTACTTGTCTACATTCCATACGGAACCCAGCAGCTGAATGGCTTTGGCGGAGGAGTGACCCCATCTCAGGGGATTCCACAGTTTGGCCTGTCTTGCTTTCACTTCTTTCTAAGGTTTGTTTGCAGCTTGCTCTCTAACTTATAATCCCCACCACTTCTGTTCATTTCTGTCTCTTACTTTCTGTATGTAGTGTGTTTCTTAAGTTGAGATTTGCTTTTTTAATATTCCATTTTAATAATCTGGCTTTCAACTGACATATCATTCACATTTAAAATAATTATTAATATGGTTAATTAAAATTGATCATCTTTGTGTCTGTTTTCTATTTATTCCGTTTGTTCCTTGTTTATTCTTCTTGTATTTCTTCCTACCTTGGTTACATGTAAACATTTTAAAATTTTTATGTCCTCAGCTGACTTATACTTCTTTAAAAAATTTGCATCATGTATTTTAAATAATTCGATTTTATTCCCCTATATAATATTATACAATTTTGCATGTAAGTAAAAGATCTTATATACTATATTCCCAATTCCTCTCATCTAGCCCTTGTATCTTTATTCTCAGATATTTTATTTCTATATGTACTATAAAAATAATACATTTTTTTCACTGTATTTGCTCTAAACATTCAGTTATCTTTTAAAAAATTAAAAGTAAGAAAATATTTTTATCTCCACTTATTCTATTTCTGATGCTTTTTATTTCTTTGTGTAGTTCCAAGTTTCTCCCTGAAAAACTTTTTAAAAAACATTTCTTATAAAGTATATCAATTAACAATGAATTACCTTAGTTTTTCTTTGTCCAAGAAAGTGTTTAGTTTGGTGCAAAAGTAATTGCAGTTTTAGCATTGTTGAAATTTGCTGTTTGATATTGGAATACATTCTTAAATAAATGTAGTTATGTTATATATCATTTTAATGCTCATTTCTCACCCTATGTTTTTGAGTAATGACTTATTACTTGCTGTTTATTTTACATTTATTTTAGATTATGGAAATAATGTTAGACAAAAAGCAAATTCAAGTGATTTTCTTATTTGAGTTCAAAATGGGTCATAAAGCAGCAGGGACAACTCGCGGCATCAGCAACTGGAACTGCTAACGAACGTACAGTGCAGTGGTGGGTCAAGAAGTTTTGCAAAGGAGACAAGAGACTTGAAGATGAGGAGTGCAGTGGCCGATCGTCGGAAGTTGACAATGACCAACTGAGAGCAGTCATCGAAGCTGATCCTCTTACAACTACATGAGAAGTTGCCAAAGAGCTCAACATCAACCATTCTACAGTTGTTCAGCATTTGAAACAAATCGGAATGGTGAAAAAGCTCAGTTTGATAAGTGGGTGCCTCATGAGCTGGCTGAAAATCAAAGAAATAGTTGTTTTGAAGTGTCATCTTCTCTTATTGTACTCAAACAACAAACCGTTTCTTGATCCGATTGTGACATGCAATGAAAAGTGGATTTTATACGACAACCAGAGATGACCAGCTCAGTGGCTGGACTGAAAAGAAGCTTCAAAGCTCTTCCCAAAGCCAAACTCTCACAAACAAAAGGTCATGGTCACTGTTTGGTGGTCTTCTGCTGGTGTGATCCACCACAGCTTTCTGAATTCCAGCGAAACCATTCCATCTGAGAAGTCTGCTCAGCAAATGGATGAGATGCATTGAAAACTGCAACGCCTGCAGCCGGCACTGTTCAATAGAAAGGCCCGATTCTTCTCCATGACGACTAACCACAAGTCGCACAATGAACGCTTCAAAAGTTGAACGAATTGGGCTACGAAGTTTTGCCTCATCCACCATATTCAGCTGACCTATCCCCAACCCACTGCCACTTCTTCATGCATCTCGACAACTTTTTGCAGGGAAAATACTTCCACAACCAGCAGGATGCAGAAAATGCTTTCTAAGAGTTTCTCAAATCCTGAAGCATGGATTTTTACAATAAAGGAATAAACAAACCTATTTCTCAGCAAAAATGTTTGATTGTAATTGTTCCTATTTTGACTAATAAAGATGTGTTTGAACCTAGTTATAATGATTTAAAATTCGCTAGCTGAAACTGCAATTACTTTTGCACCAACCTAAATAGTACATGATTTCTCCTTTCCTTGATATTTCCATTGAGTTTTCAGTTGACAGTGCATTCCTCCCAAACTTTGACAATGTCACTTCACTGTCTTCTTGCCTGTACGGTTACGAATGGTGAGTATGATGCAATTGATTTCTTCTTCTGTAGATTGTGTGTCTTTTCTCTGTCTGCCCTCAGTGTTTTCTTTTGTCTTTGGTCGGCAGCAGTTAGAATATCATGGGCCTAGTTTGCCTCGTTGTGGTTTACTTGGTTTTTATGCCACTTGCTGCCTCTGAGCTCTTAGGACCTGTGGTTTGGTGTCTGTCACTAACTTTGGAAAAGTCTTGGCAATTATTTCTTCAAATATTTCTTCTTTCATATTCTCTCATCTCTTTCTAGGTTGCCATTATTTGTACATTAGACTTGTTGATATTGCTCCATAGCTATTGGATGCTCTACTGTTTCATTGTTACTACTGTTGTTGTTTTATTTTTGCTCATTTTTCACTTTATGTTTCAGTAATTTCACCTTCTTCAGTTTGTTGCTATTTTCTGGGCTACATTGAGTATACCAGTGTGCCTGGCTAAGTCATTTATCATCTCTGTTCCTGTGTCTTAGATTGCTAATATTTTCAATTGATTCTTTCTTATGGTTCTTGTCTCTTTGATGAAATTCCCTCTTTGGCTATCTATGTTGTTTGTTCTGACAGAGCCAGATGTGTGGGTTCTTCCTATAGATCCTGAGGAGATTAGTGGAGGAAGAACTTGCAACGGCTGTGTCAGATCTGAATCTGGTTCTAATTATTGCTTTATCCCTTGCTTTTCCTTGCCTTTGGCCGGTTCCATTTTATTGTGGTTGTTGAAAGTCAGAAATATTTTATGCCTAAGTGAATATTTTTACGCTGGAAGACGAGCACACATTTTGTGTACTAGGCTTTCAATGCAGGGAGGTTAGTGTCAATCTAGCTGGACGTTGGAATGTGTTTGATGTTTGCTGTTTCTTTTTTGCCCTCAGTGCACCAGAGGCTGTCAGTTCTGCCCGTGAACTGCAGCAGTGAGTGTGGGCTGAGGAACCACGGCATTAGCTCAGGGCCTGCTCCCGCTGCGGCTCTGGGTGTGCCTGCTCAGCTCCGTATGCTCATGCTGTGCTGCACATCAGAGAGAATATCTTTCTCTTTTTGCTGTCCTCGTTCCATTCTACTTCATTTTTACTCAGTGCTTGCTAGTACCGTGTGAGAGGAAGGGGCGATGGCATTCTCTGATGTTGTGATCAAGCCTTTGTCTCAGGCAGTCGCTGTGAATCTGGTTCCTGGGGGTGTGGCTTTTACAGGTTTTCTACCTGTTCTCCCAGAGCTGATGGTGGGTGTAGCAGGTATTCCTGCTCCTTTCCTATGGGTGGATTTTTTTTCTCGGTCCCTTTCCTTAGCTGAAGTAGGCTTTCTCTAGTGCTCTTAGGAGAAAACCTACCTTTTTTTCCTATGTTTGTTGTTGCCCTTCCATTAATTAAATTGATTAATTAAGATTGATGAAGATTTCTGTTCTGTAGGAAAAATGGAGCAACGGATGTGAGCAGATCTCAGTAGTGACTACTGTTCTGCACCCGCAGCCAGGGGATTCTCCCCCATCTTCCTTGTGAGAACTTCATGAGAAACCTGGAGGAAACCTGCCAGAGGGTCTGGACATTTCCTGTGTCTGTGGCCTGCAGGGCTCATACTCTCACACTCGCCTGCACTCAGATCCTAGTAATTTATTAAAATGTTCTCGCCGAATTGTCTTACTGGCATTCTGAAGTACCTTTTTGGGTCCGGTTTCTCTCTGAAGGTGATTCTTTCTCCAGATTCTCAGCTGGTTTTGTCTTGTGACCTCAGTTCTCTAATGAATTCACAAAAAGTCATTCATTTGAAGTTTTACCAATATTTTTCTTGTTTTAACAGTGGGAAAATCACTTTTCTAGTTTTGTACATTGGAAACTTCAGGCTTCTTCCCATTACTAGAGTTTGTGGTGGGGGAGAAAAAGCTATGGAAAGGTAATTAGCGTTGAGGAGCGCCCACTTGGATCCACGCAGTGCGCTCAATTACACACAGCACCGGAGGCAGGGCCATCGTGACTGTTGTCACCATGCTACCCACGCTCTTAGTCATTTTGTGTATCATCTTTTTATTATCCCCGTCATCATCACCTCAGTCCTCTGAGGAACGGGACCACGATCACTTGGTGCTGTTCTATGGCCAGTAACCAGCAGAAAGTTTAGCGCGTGCAGCATGCTGGGCAGATTCAATAAATGTTGAATGAATTAGTGCGCACGCAGAGCTCGGGCACATGTAAGTTAGCCATTACGTTATCTCCTTATTCCTTCTCCTTCCCGCCATCACTGGGAGACGGAGGCGGGATGGGGCGCGTGTGCTCATGAATGCATGCATTTGTTGCTTGGCTGTGCGAGGCTGAGAAGGTGGAGGGGAGGCAGTCACAGAGCATGGAATTGGGCAGGCGCCCGACTCTTCCTCCCTCACCCACAGCTCCATGCTAGGAAATTTCCTCCTGCCTCTGAGACGGGCCTTCGTGCTGCCCCGGGACCGTTCGCATCTCCATAGCCACGCCTGTGGGCTGCATTATTCGACCTGCTGCTTCCTCACACACACTGCTTCCTTCTTTCTCATGACAGAATGTCTCTTTCCCAACATTTCGGAGTCCTGCTGCCTTACCGAAAACCACTTTCATAGTAGGAGCAGCGTCACCAGGTGGGGTGTGCGTGTTGTGATCTGTATGACAGTGCATACGAGAGGGAGGATTGCAGCCCGTGCAGCTCCCCGAGGCCAGTTAGGGCAGTGGCCTCGTCTGCCTGGGGCACAGCATCTTTTCACAGTTTCACGAAGGCCTTCACGGTTTGACGTTGACCCTGACAATGCATGAGATTGAGTCTACCCAGGGAGCAAATGCACCAAGTGTCCTTTCCCCCTTTGAGCCCAAAATGTTTAGTAGTTTCTCTGCAGTCACTCCAGGCCGCTTTTTGCTGCCTCCTCCTTCCGTTGCTTTTTTTAAAAATCATTTACTTTTAAAAGTTATTTTCATTTTTAATTGACAAATCATAATTGTTTATATTAATGTGGTACGATGTGATGTTTTGCTAGATGTATGCATCGTAGAATGATGAAATCAAGCTAATTAATGTATCTGTCACCTCACATACTTGTCATTTTCTTTGTGGTGAGAACATTCAAATTTACTGTCTTAGCAATTTTGAAAAATACAACACATTATTATGAACTGTAGTCACCATGCTGTGCAATAGATCTTATTCCTCCTGTCTAAGCTCTTTGACCAACGTCTTCCCTGTCCCCCTCGTCTCGTCTTGTCCTTGGGTTTCCTCTCTCATGAGCTTTAAGCCCCTGGTTTAGCTCCATCTCTCGTCCTCCTCTGCCGTCCCCGCCCCACCACCCGCACACACATCAGCCCTGCTTTCCTTCCCATCTCCGTTTCCCTTTTCACAGATATTCTAAACCAATCCTGATACCTGCCCCTGCTCAGGAAATTAAAATATCTAATCTTTTTTGGCTGCTGCTTCACTGCGAGGCCAAACTGACAATCTGCTAATTGTAGCCCCAGAGCTAAATAACAGAGTGTTTTGCAGTCAGGGCTAGAATCACAGTTGGTGGATTCTTTTTTGGCTTTCCAAAGGCAACGAAAATATTCCACACCTCCCTCTCTGCCTTTCCACTCCGCCTGCTTCTCCATTCGGGGTCCTGGGGAGAGCTCTCTGGGGGTGGGAGCGCAACCCAAGTCTTGTTTTCTTTCAGAAACGAGAGGGCCTGTGTTTGTGGGTCTCTTTGCCCCCTTCTCCGCCTTTTTTCCATCTTCCATCTCACACTCGCTTTTTGTGAATAATCCTGGTCCCCCCGAGTGCGTGTCCAGGTTGTCACACCCACTGGAAGGCGCTCTGAGCAGCTGTGTGACAGCCAGAACCTGGCAGTCCTGGGGCTGTGGCCACAGCCAGGCTTGGAGACACATTAGTTCTCCGGCTGGAGTCTTGTCTCTCTGAAGGACGCAAACACTGCTTACAGACTGGGAAGCTGTCAGATGAAGGAGGAGCCACAGTGCAGGTCATGGAAGAGGGGTAGAACTAAGCAATGCTAACCCGTATTTGTAGAGTTTCTTTTCTTTCTTTCTTTCTTTCTTTCTTTCTTTCTTTCTTTCTTTCTTTCTTTCTTTCTTTCTTTCTTTCTTTCTTTCTTTCTTTCTTTCTTTCTTTCTCTCTCTCTCTCTCTCTCTTTCTTTCTTTCTTTCTTTTTTTTTTTTTTCTATCTCAGGTCTCATCCTCCAAGAACTCTTGTGCCTCAGAACAGCCTCAGGTTTTATCCATTCCTGTGGACCCAGGCTGTCCTTCTGGCCTGGCCCCAGCCTTTGTAAGTGCCTTGCTCTCAGAACACCTCGGGAACCCCCTGTGGACACGCTCAGGGGGCTGCAGGGGGCTGGGCTGGGCCTCGGACAGAAAGGGGCCTGCGGGCTCACCCAGCTCATGCCTTCTCAAGGAAGAGTCCAGGCCACCCTCTTTCTCTCCTTAGCCACTGTCATGTCTTCCTAACCGATCACCCTGAACCCACTTTCCCCCACTCAACCTGTCCCCTGTGCAGCAATCTGAGCCACTGTCAGGCTCAAACGTGGTGCCCCCAGCTGTGGCCCTTGCGTGTGACTGCTGTGCGTGGAAGGAGGTGGAGAGGGACACAGAAGCAAGGTCTTTCTGACCTTCTCCACCCTCCTGTTGCCTGTCCCCCTTTCCTCCCCATGGCGGGCCATAGAACTAGCACGCCTCGTCCCTACAGCAAGCTGCGAAGCTAGAAATATTACTCTGACCTTCCCCTGCCTTTCTGTGCAGGAGCTGGCCATAAAGAAATTCTCTGACCTACTTTGTCTGAAGTAGGTCATAAGAGGCTCATTTCAGAGGTCCTGCCCTGTACCCAGGGGAAGAAACGCCGCACAGAGGGGCCAAGAGGCATCTGAACAGACAGGCCTTGCCGGGTTTCTGGCGCGGTCTCTTGCCGTCAGATCACGCCTTTGATCACACTGGTTTGTCCAGCCGCATTTCTGCACGGCTGTCTGTTCATCGAACCCGAGTATAAAAATAGACAGTTCTCCTGGGGTCTTTGGGTCTTCATTGCTGAAGGCTCCCCCGTCACGTAAAACTTTTCGTAAATAAATTTGTGTGCCTTCTCCTGTTAATCTGTCCCTGCCAGTTTTATTGTCAGACCTACTCAGGAACCCCAGGACGGTGAGAACACTTCCCTCTCCTACAGCAACTTTCCCAAAAGGAAATCTGACCACTGCACATCCTTCCCCAAATCCTCAAAGCACCTTTTATTTCTGTAGGATCCAGTCCAGAAGCCACAGCTTGGCATCTAAGGCCCTGCATGGACGCGGCTCCTGCTGAACGCCTCGGCCGCCGAGCTCACCGCCTCCGGCGCCGTGTCCCCGCGCTGGTCCGGGAGTTCCCTGGAGGTGCCAGTTCGCTCCTGCCCCAGGGCCCTTGGCCATGCTTGAGCTCTGGAAACCCTCTCCTCCCTTCTTTGGGCTAATCCCTGCTCTTTGGTAGTTTTCTCTCGCCTTCTCTGCCTTCCTCAGACTGACGGAGCCCCAGCTTCTGTAGTACCGGATCTTTCGCCTTCATCTCTGACCGTGGCTATGGGTGGTACACGTGGGGAAGGGGTGGCCTTTATTTGGTCTTCTTTGGTCAGCAGACAACCGATAATTAAAGTGGTCGTTGCTGGTGTGCCTGAGCTTGTGCCCGTGCGGACTTTGGTGGCGCAGGTGCCCGGCCTCTCGGTGCGCCAACCTCGGTGGGGGCGGGGCCGGCCGTTCTTCACAAGGCGCGGGCGCCCCGACGGGCCGGTTACCCTTCCTCCCAGTGCGACCGCACGCCGGTGTCTCCGGGGACAATTACTGCTCGGACTTGATGTTGTTACATCACAAATCGCTGCGCTGTGATGGGAACCAGCCCTTCCAGGACTTTTCTCTGATGGGCCGGGGAATGATGGCAAGACACTAAATTAGCAAAGGAGCTCTGTGTTCTTTGTGGTTAGGGCGTAGGCCCTCCCTCTGCACAAGCCTGCGAGACTGAGCGGAACGTCAGTGAACACGGGCCCAGCCCCTCCCACTTTGCAAAATAAAGAGTAACCTCTCCTTACAGGGCAGGCAGAGTACTTTGAGGAATGGGATGGGATTTTCACCGTAAGGTCTCTGAAGAAGGGGCTGCGTGTGTGACGGGAGGCAATTTAGGGTATAGACAATAGCATGCAGTTGGCTTGGAGCATAAGTTATTACTGAGACAATTATGGGGAGTGGTAAGCGGACCAGTCTGAAGCGTGTGGTGGGGTCTTTGGGCAGGATTGTCATAGTGCTTGGTTTGTTAAACTGTGATCTTCTCTCGATCTCCACCCAACATTTAGTAAGAGCCAGAGCATCCTCGAGTGAAGCAATGTTATGCCCTGGACTCCAAGGCTGGGTGGTGAGCCCTTTGAGGGAAAAGCCTGTGTCTCATTCACCTTCGTGCCCCCAGCGCGCAGCCACTCCGCTAAGGGCGTCGGTTGGTTGTGGATGAATGGGCGACTCGGCACCGTTCAGTGAGCAGAGGGGCCAGGCCACCGAGAAGGAGAGTGAAGACAGAAAAGTCCGGGTGTGGGTGCAGGGGACGAGCATGTGATGAGGGTCAGACGCAGAGAGGAGAGGCAAGCAAGCTGTAAGAAGCCGGATATTTTGTGCTAAAAGTAGTGTAGAACAGGAAGGTAATTTGGGGGTAGGACAGGAAGAGCGAAGAACAGTGGCTTAATGTCAGAACCCTGACTGAGGGGGTGAGAACCAAGCGTTGTGGCACAGAAAGAGAACTAGTGAGCCTTGGACTGGGGCTCTGTCACTTACCTGTGTGACACTGGGCAAGGTGTTTTCTTTCCAGAAGGATAACTTAGCTCATGGATTTAATGTGATGACTTCATTAGCCATCACCAATGAAATCTTTGTCAACTCTAAAGCATATTGCAAACTTTTTTTAAAGATACATTTATAGTTTAACTGAGTCGAAGAAAGAAGTTAGCCATATAAACTGTATGATGAATTAAATATAAAATGTTGAATAAACGATGAGAGCACAGAATGATAGAATATTTGTTTGATGCATTTTTGGAAATCATTGACAATAATCTCTCACACTGTGCAATAATATCTACCTGCTGTAATTACCTGTGTACATGTATGTCGTTCCCCATTCAGTTTGTAAATTCCTCAAAAAAAAAGATAGCATTTTAATTATCTCTATATGTTAATAGCAACTATTAAAATCTAAACTTTATATTAATTGCTCAGTGAATTGATTTGTTGAAATAGCACATTTTACAATTGGAGAAACTGAGGTTCAGCCATCTCAAGTGACTTGGCAAAGCTCACACAACTGCGTCTTCTCACAGCCAGGCCTGGATATTTGTCCAATCTGACCTCACGAAAGAGATGGGGCTTGAACCTGGCTTTGATAAACGAAAGCCTAGAGGCAAAAAGAAAGAAGAGCACTTCTCTTGGGGGAAGAGCTTAAGCAAAGGCACTGAGGCAGGAATAGAAGTGGAGGATGGATCGGGGGCCTTTTGCAGACCAGCCGGGCTGCAGTGGGGGACACACACATGCTTATGGTGCTTCTACCCTCTTCCAGGTCTGAGAAAAATAATCAAGATGCTGTCAACGGTAATAATAAAAATCTTGTAATCATTTAACAAGTTGTCCAGTGCCAGACTCTTAGGAGGGTGATACTATATTCATATAAAATGAATTTAAAATTTAACATATCAAATAAAATAAATGCTTCTTTCTCGCCAGTGTCTCCTTGGCATTACATCATAAAGAGCCCTCATCATGATGATAAATCAGAGAAGTCTCCTTAATTTATTTCAAAGGCAAAGGCCGCTGGATAACTCAGTTTAGGCTGGCCAAGCTCCATGAAATGCCCACTTGCTCCAGAGAGAGAAGTGAGACCCTAGACCCCACTCCTGGGCCTCTTGGAGTGCTGGGTCCGTCCCAGTGTTGTGCCTTAGCATTTTATGCTACCAAATTGGACAGAATACAGTTCAAGGTTCATTCAAAAAGCAGTCATGGAAGACTTTCTGGAGGAAGGGTGACCTTGGGAGAACCTCCAGAATGGAAAATTACTGCCTAAAACCCTGCAGTGTCTCTCTAACGGTGGCATGTGAGTCCCCCGCGTCCTGCCTCCTTCGCTGGTCAGCTTTGTCTCCCAACATCTCTCTTCTCATGTCCACACACTCTGTCACACCACATTGCTCATGCCCCCTGAGCTGTCTCCTGCTGTTTCTCACTTCTGAGTCCTTGAACACACTTCTTTTTCTGCTGGGAGTACCCTTGACCACCTTTCTTCCTAAAGGGAACATCTCCTCGATGTGGAAGACCCAGTAGCACTGCATTTCTGGGGAGGCTTCTAGGACCATTCCTTTCTCCACCTAAGGTAGAGCTGATTAATGCTCTCTTTCTTTCACTCTGCATCTTGTACCACCTTCCTTATGGCACTCATCTCACTGTCTTGCATCCTTTCTTATTTTTATAAAATTTCTCTCTGTATTTATTTTGAGATTCTGAGCTTAAAGACAAGGCTCATGTATTCCATGTATTACTGGGGACTCTATTCCAAGCTCTCAGTAAGTAACTGATGCAAAGTAGGTGATCTATTTATGGCATGAATGCATGGCTGAATGAATGAATGATGCAGGGCTAATAGTTTGGCCAGGACCCTGCAGTTGCGTTAGGTAAGATGCAGGTGGATGTGGTTACCAGAAGCAGACAAACAAACTCAAGTAGCTTAAATGATAATTGGCTTTGCGGTGTCCACGGAGGCTCTGGGCCCAGGGTTGGGTACTCGGCAGCTCAGGAGACTTAGCAGGAACTGGTTTCTTTCTCTCCTTCCACTTTGCCTTGACCTGGCTGCCTGCTGTGGTTGCAAGTCGGCTGCTGACAGGTCCCAGACCTACAGGCCTCTGGGTCCACAAAAAGAGGGAGAAAGCTCCCCTCTGAAGGCTCTCTGAAGAACATGGAAATGTTTCCTCAGAAATCACTGGGTAACATTTCTCCAGTTTTATTTCCCCATCATTGTACAAAGTGGCCATGGTGGCAGGGATGGAGGTTGTGCACGGGCCCAGCAACAGGGATTTCCACTCACCAAAGCCGACTTGGCTATGGACATTCCGAACGTCCAACCCACCAGCAGCCAAGACCAACTCTGAAGCCCCAAATGGCACCATTTTCTGAGGTGATCGGCCAGCTACCTGGTGGCAAGTTGATTACATTGGGCCACTTCCATCATGAAAGAGGCAGTATTTTGGTCTTACTGGAATAGACACTCTGGATGAGGATTTACTTTCTCACATGCAATGCTTCTGCAAAAACTCTCATTCCTGTATGCACAGAGTGCTTCATCCACAGTCATGGTATTCCACACAGCATGGCTTCTGATCAGGGAACTCACTTCACAGCAAAAGAAGCGTGGCAACAGCCCCATGCTCTTGGGTGAACTGATCCTACCTTGTTTCCCACCGCCATGAAGCAGCTAGTTTTATAGAAGGGTGGAATGGCCTTTTGAAGACTCAGTTACAACACCATGTGGGTGACATTACCTTGAAGGGCTTGGACAAGGTTCTCCAGAAGGCTGTGTATACTCCAAATCAGTGTCCAGCATATTGTGCTATTTCTCCCATAGCCAGAATTCACAGGTCCAGGAATTAAGGCGTAGAAGTGGAATGATGCCACTCACCATTATCCCTAGTGGATATTCTAGGAAGCAGAATTTTTGCTTCCTATTCTTACTACTTTATGTTCTTCTGGCCTAGAAGTCTTAGTTCTGGAGGGAGAAATGCTTCCACCAAAAAACTCTACAATGATTCCATTAAACTGGATTGAAGACTGCCACCCGGCCACTCAGGGCTCCTCGTGCCTTCGAATCAACAGGCAAAGAAGGGAGTTGCCATGCTGGCTGAGGTGACTGGTCCTGACCGCCAGGGGAAATTGGACTGCTGCTCCATGATGGAGACAAAGAAGACGATGTCTGGGATACAGGAGACCTCTTAGGACATCTCTTGTTACTATCATGTCCTGTGGTTAAGGTCAATAGAAAACTAAAGCGACCTAATCCAGGCAGGACTATGACTGGTCCAGACTCTTCAGGAATAAAGCTTTGGATCACTGCATGTTGTTAGGGGTTCAGTGTTTGTGTTCTGCCCTCCCCCAGTTCCTGCGTTAGAATACGAACCCACAGTGTGATGGTATCAGGAGGTGATGAGGTCCTGACAGCAGAGCCTCATCAGTGAGTTCAGTGCTGTCACAATAAGAGATACAGGAGTTAGCCCTCTCTGCCTGCTTCCGCCATGAGGAGCACAGTGAGAAGACAGCTGTCTGCAAGCTAGAAAGAGGTCCTCCGCAGACACCTGGTCTTCTGGATCCTTGATCTTGGACCTCTCAGCCTCTAGAACTATAAAAAAATGAATTTACAGAGTTTAAGCCACCTATCTGTGGTATTTTGTTATAGCAGCCCAAACGAACTAAACATCCCATTAGGTAAAGAGCTAGGACCAGCTGAGGTGCCTGCTTACAGCAAGGGGAATGCAGAATGGGTGGTGGAGGAAGGTAGTTATAAATAATCGTGATGAAGATTCTTGGCTCTGCCAAACCTTAGTCAGGCTCCTGAACCTTCTCCTAGGCCCATCTGTGTGCTTCCTTGTAAATTCCAGTTCTAGCAAAGAACCCTGCTAAGTCCGTTTAGCAAGAACCCCCGTCCTTGGTATCTGATCACCCTGGATATCTGATCAGGTTCCTCCTGCCCCACCACCCCCAGGGGTGTCTGACCCGCTGGCCTGTCTTCAGCAAGAAGAGTCCCCTCACCCTGATGTTTCCTCTTAGTCACTTTCCACCCATAGACCCCACCCTGCCCCGCAGCTGTCAGTTCCCACTTGCCCGTACTGTGTTCGGAGTTGAGCACGATCTCTCTCCCCACCTGCAAAATCCCATCCTAGTGGTCCCTACACCTACGGCAATGGTCCTGGATAAGATCTTCCTGACTGTGCTCTAACGAGTATCGCTGGATGATTTTTTCTTTAACACCAGCTACACTCATATGACCAGTTATAGAAACGAGGACTGAAGTTGGCATGGGCATTTCCTCCTTATTTTGCTGTGAATGTTTGTGTGTGTGTGTGTGTGTGTGTGCGTGTGTGTGTTTATGTATGTATACATAAAGTGTCTCTATTTTCTGGTATCTTATCCTCTTACCATGTAACATAAGATGTCTTGACCTTATGTGATGACACTTAAGTATTGCTAATTTTACATCATAATATTTCAATAACAGATATTGAGGAGAAGGACAAACAGCACTGAAGGACTTTACTGTCTCTTCTGGAGGAGTTAGTACACTTGCGGTTGTACGCAGGCTGAATCATGACCTTGATATTGTTTTTCTTTGACAATTAGGTATGGTGTAAGGAGCTGTATATGGGAGCCACGTTGGCAGGGGTGGTCTGGTAAGGGTTAATCTTATGTGTCACCTTGACTAGGCCACAGGGTGTCTAGACATTTGGTCAGATATTATTCTGGGTGTTTTTGGATGAAATAAACATGGAATTGGTAGCCTGAGTAAACCAGATTATTCTCCCTACTGTGGGGGGGCCTCATCCAATCTGTTGAAGGACTGAATAGAACAAAAATGCCAACCCTCCCAGCGAGGAAGGGGGATCTTACTGACTGCTGGGACGTCGGTCTTTTACTCCTTTGGACTTGAATCTGGATCTCCAGCTTGCTGACTGTGGATTTTGAGATTTCTTAGTTTCCATATCATGTGTGCCAGTTTCTTATAATAAATCTCCTTTTATATATACACCTACACACATATCCTATGAGGTTTGTTGACAAGTGATGTGCTCTGCCTTAGAGCTGTCTGAAATTGGTTTTGAGGAAAACCCAGGGAGAGATGTAGATGTTTAATTAAATAGAGATATTTTAAAAAGAGGAGAGCTGGATTTGGGGAACAACCACAGTTACCCCCCACCCACCAACACACTTGGCTTCAATCTAAGCCGATAAACCTGAAGTGTCCCTTCCTTCTGACCTCCGTTCCCTCTCCCCAGATCTGCCCAAGTGCGACACAGTGTGAAATACCCCTCCAAGTTCCCTGCGTGGGGAGACGGTGCAGTGGGGCAACCAGAAGGGGGCCAGGCATTAATCATGAAAAACCAGGTCTGCCTGTTCCTAGCTTAAATCACTTGGGCAAATTACTTTAGATCTCTGAGCCTGTTCTCTATAAAGCTTCACAGGTTTCTCATGAATGAGCTTCTATATACAAGTGATTAAAATACTAATCAGTACATTATTAGCTATTGTTGTCCTGGTGGCTGTCGTGAGGGTTAGGTGAAGGAATAAACTGGCTTCGGTACATAAAGGTCATCACTGCACACTCTCTCCTTTCTCTCCAAGGTGGCGTCACCCTCTTTCCCTAGCTCATCATGACTAGCATTCGGGTACCTGAATGTGCAGACACACACACACACACACACACACACACACACGCACACACACACGCACACACACACGCACAATCTTTCACCTTCAACCGCAGTGACCTTCTTGCCCTCTTTCTCTTAGTCACGTTCCACCGATAGACCCCACCCTGCCCCGCAGCTGTCAGTTCCCACTTGCCTGTACTGTGTTCGGAGTTGAGCACAATCTCTCTCCCCACCTGCAAAATCCCATCCTAGTGGTCCCTACACCTACGGCAATGGTCCTGGATAAGATCTTCCTCACTGTGTTCTAACGAGCATTACTGGATGATTTTTTCTTTAACACCAGCTACACTCATATGACCAGTTATAGAAACGAGGA
>RJWJ010036889.1:0-15800 GCA_004363605.1 Indri indri | reverse complement strand
TCTTTGGGAATAAGAGTCCTTCTCCTGATTATCCATCTAGTCATTCCAATTGGAGGGGTTAGAGGAATGCCTATCTGAGTAGAGAGAGTGGTTGTCAGCACTTCATACCAGCAGAGCCACAGAGGGCAGTGTTTTCTTTCACTGTGTCTCTCCACTAGGACACGACTTTCTCCTTCATAAGCAATAAATAAATAAATACTCACTGGATATATTTAAGAATTATATAGTAAGATACATAAATAATCAAGTAGTGATGAACTGGTAGAATAAATGTTATGTATTTAAAGAAATACGCTACTTATTTGTCTTTAAACATGATACTATCTGTCAAAAGTTATAAAATGGCAAGATGAAATAAAAAGTTGTGAATTATTGACTTCTTTTCTAATATGTAATTTTAGGAAGCCAGTAGATATTTAATAGTTTCTATAGTTTTCAAATAATAACTCTGGATATTTATTAACATTCTCATGCTCTGTCTACCCGACCCTACCCACATCCACGTATACTGCCTACACTGACTTTTTTTAAAGCAATAGTGCTAAGGTATCAATGTTAATGGTTTTTGAGGTAGCTTATTAAGAGAAAATTTCATGAGTTACATCAACAAAAAATAAGATGAAGTGTGTTACTCTGCAGATGTCTTTTGCATTGCCAAAGGCCTTTGACATTGCTTTTCATTTTTATCAAAATACAGATGTCAAGGCTGAGTGTGGTGGTTCACATCTGTAATCCCAGCACTTTTGGAAGCCAAGGAGGAAGATTGCTTGAGACTGGGAGTTGAAGAACAGCTGTGGCAACATAGACCATGCCTCTACAATTTTTTTAAAAAAAAAACATTAGCCAGGCACAGTGGCATGTGCCTGTAGTGCCAGCTAGTTGGGAGGCTGAGTCAGGAGGATAGCTTGAACTCAGGCGTTTAAGGTTGCAGTGAGCCTTAAACTATGACTGGGCCACTCTACTCCAGCCTAGGCAACAGAGCAAGACCCTGTCTCAAAAAAAAAAAAAAAAAGAAAAAAAATCCAGATGTCAAAAACTTTATTACTCTGGATGAGAAATTTATAATCTAAAGGAACATGTGCCTAATGTGATTTGTTTATATTTAAAAAGAATAAATATATAGTCTTACTAATAAAGGCTAATTGATATGACAAAACATATGAGAAAGCAAACCCCTGTGATTTAGAATTAGTGGAAATAACACTTACTCTCTAGGGGCGCTAGCTACAGATGCAGTATATGCAACTATATATGTAATTTTAAAAAAATACATAATACAATCACAAAGTTCTCCAACTGACCAGGACTATAGGTATAAAAAGATGAATTTAAGCTAGGAATTGAATTTCTAAACATAAAAAGTATATTCGTTATATTTTAAAATTCCGTTTCCAAAGAAAGTATTAGTATTCTGAATGATGTACCTTCATAGACTGCAAATATTCAGCCCAGAATGACATGGTATGAAGGAGAAAATACAGATAATATCAGGAAGAAAGGAAATATAAAAGTAACATAATATAGGACAAATAATAAATGTAAAGTTTGTTCTTTGAAAAAAATAAGATAAAAAGATCTCTAGTCAGATTGAGCAAGAAAAAAGAGAAAAAAGGACAGATAAAAATAATATCAGTTATGATAAAGCAGAGATAGCTGCATATAAAAATAAGTAGACTAGATTAGGGTAATAACTTGAAGATTTAATAAAATACTGAAATTCCCCCCAAAAATACAACTTGGATCCAAATAACAGAAAACCTAAATACTCCTATAAATTCTAAATAATTAAAATACTCATTATGAAACTACAAGGAAAACATCAGGCCTGGTGATTATTAAAATTAAGTTCTACAAAGTATTCCTGGAACATATCATTTTATTGTTATCCTAAGTTTCAGGGAAATGTATGAAAGAATACTTTCTAGCTCACTCAGTCGAGCTGTAATACTTTGATACCAAAAGATGACAGGAACATTATCAGACAGCAATATTGTAGTCGATTTGTTCATATACAAATCTCTCAATATCTTTAACAAACTATCAATGTCCAATTCTAGCAGTATATGTAAAAGTTAATTTAACAGGAAACATTGATTTTATCCTAGCAATAGGCAAGGGAAGGTTAACAAACAAAATCTATGAAGACTAATCAATACATTAACAGAGTAAAGATAAAAAAGAGCACACATGACAAATAGATTCACAATAAATATTGTCCAAATCTGACATGCCTTTATAATACAAAAGCAATCTTATAAAACTAGAAAACAGTGAGAATTTCTATATCTTGATAAAGATTACCTGTGCATTTTTTATTTCATAACATCAGTCTTCATGAGAAAATGTTGGGAATATCATTTTAAAATAAGAAATAATACAAGGATCCCCACAATCAAAGCTTATCTTTCACATTGCACTGGCATTCCTAATAAGCACAGTAAAATATTCAAAATGAATTAATACCATAAAGATTTGGAAAAAAAAAGAACAACAATTATTTTCTCAAGATGATATGATGGGCTATTGTTGAAAACCCAGAAGAATTCATAGGACATATTAGAAAAAAAAGAAGAGAAATTGGCAAGATATTCAGCTATATGACTCATAAAAAGAAAATTAATCGTATGTCTACATGTGTATATTGTCCATCTCTTTCTCAACAGCTAGTGTCTTATGTGTAGCCTGTAAAAATTAATGTATCTCTCAAAGATAATTTTTACCATGGTTATAATTCTTTTTTATATGTGTCATTGGCCAGGTGAATAATAATATTTTAGAGTTTACTAATTGCATCTTGCAAAGACAGGGCTTTTTATTTGCGTGTTTTTAATGATTCCACTTTAAAATAATAATTGGGGTACATAAATTCCTAAGTTTGAAATACGGAACCTTATGAATAATGCTTTAAAAATAATGACATATTTATTATTCATGTGTTCTCTTTTATTTTTATCCCATATCCTATCATTATTTTTTTTATTTCAAGGGATAGCTTGTCATTTATATCGGGGACGGGTTAGTTTTAAGGATATGTGAATTTCACACAAGTCTGTTCTGTAGGAATAATAGACACAAGCACTTCTGAGAATAAATATTTAGTGTGGTGTATAAGTGCATTTTTCAATGGTTACCATACTCTCTAGTCACTTTTCAAACATGTAATCTGTGAGAGGAAGTTAAACATAAAGCAACAAGATATCTCATAAGGTTAACACCACATTGCAATGGAGATTCTGGAAGACGCAATATGTGAATTTAATCCTGAGGTAAGCCGAAAATATAAACTAGAGAGTCAATGGCTCAGTAGCTCCTGGGAGCTTACTGCAGCCTTTGTTAAAAAAGATGTACAGTTCCTACCTACAGGACTTTGGCAACCTAGATAGGAATGCTACCCTTGGGTGTAGCATGATGATTCTTGATATAAATTAAGATGATATCAAAGCCATGTAACCAAAAAGCAGAGCACAATAGGAAGGTTGTCAATGTATGAAGTCGCTAGTAAGGTACAGGGTACAATCCTAAGACTTTCTGAAATTGTGCATTTTATTCACAAGAATGAATGAATGCAAGTCAAATCCAGTTATAAGAATAAATTCATTGTGGGTGATGGAGGCTAGAGAAAAAGGTACAAGAGTTATTCATATTGTTTTACCCACTTGGGATCAGATGATAAAAATATATTAATATCACTTGTCAAAAACATGAGACTGAAGCTCAATTCCTTTAGTCATTATCCAAACTAGGGAGAATATAAGAGATATACGTATTGGAGAGGTTTGTGCTACTCAGGCTACAGAAAGTAAGGGAATAGAGGGGCTAGACTAATGACATGGTTTCTGTATATATTCTTTAATTAACAATCCCATTTGAAAGCTTATAAATAGCTGTCAGTTCTATTCACCGAATACTTTTGCAAGTAGTAAATAAAAGAATATTATCATGAATTCTGAAAAAAAAAAATAAGGCGGAAATGAATACTTCCTTGTCCTATAACCATTAAATATTAAGTTTCCTCCTTTAAACCTCTTACCATATTAGTTTATCCTTGATATTAAACATATTTCCCCATTAGTCTACACTATAAGCTTTTTACAGGAAAGGGCTATTAGAAAACAAATAGGCTCATAAAAAAACATAAAACCATAATGAGATTTGAAATTTCTTGAAGGCCTTTTATTTTTATTTTAGGCCTTTTATATTTATTTTTTTTTTTACCAACATAGAGGAAGAGAGAAGATAGGCTGCTGTTTTAAATGTCATAAATCACTTTGGGTTTTTTAATAACATCTGTGGGAAATCAATTCAATTTAAGATGCTAACATGTAAGAAAAAATCATTTCAATTTCACCTATATTCGAAGTGACTAGCAATGTTTACATATAAAAACTGTCACTATTTGTTACATTATTTATTTCAATAGATTTAGGGATACAAATGCTTTTTGTTACATGTTTGCATCGTATCATGAAAGTCAGAATACCCGTCACCAGAACAGTGTACATTGTAGCCAGTAGGTAGATTTTATCTGCCACGGCCCCCCTCACTCTCCCTCCTTCTTATTTCAATGTCCGTTACACCACTTTATGACCATATATATCCCTTGTTTAGCTCCCATTTACAATTGAGAACATATGGTATTTGTTTTTTCCATTCCTGGGATGCTTCACATAGGATAACAGTCTCCAGTTTCATCTGAGTTGCTGCAAAAGACACTATTTCATTCCTTTTTTATGGCTAAGTAGTACCCTATGGTATTTTTATGGTATATGATATTCAGCAATTATTAAATTTATTTTACAAGCTTGACATTCATAAAACTACAAACATTTCCAGTTTAGAAAAGTCAATCTCTGTAATAAAATTAGTCAAAAAGAGTTCTTATTCATTTCTACCGAATGGAAAGTAAACACAGGAAAAGAAATTGCAAAATATATCCTTTATGATAGAAAAAAATATAAAAAATCAGCAAGAAATTTTCTTAAACTGATTATTGAACCTCTTTCTTTTTTCAGTAATAAATTATTCTTTCAACTCATACAAGAAAGTTACATAATTTACTTGAATAAAAAAAGTCTTCAAAGTTCAAAAGTTCCGTAATAACTTTCCTTAATTAAAGTGTTGCTCTTTCTAAAAGGGAGACATATCTCTGGTACATTTTTTCTTTCTCAAATAGGAACTTATAAAATTTGTTTTTTATTTACAGGATCATGACAATTTCTCTTCATATGTTTTCTCAACTAGCCAAAGGGAATCAATCCATTGTTCTACATTCTTCACATTCTCAATAACACATAAATGCCGTGCTGTGTCATTAATCATATATGTTGTTCTGTGATTTATCTGCCTAGTCTTTTTAATGAGATTTAATTTTAGGGATCTGCCTTTTTATTTTTTCCAGCACTTATTTCAATTTGAGAAGATATAAATATGTATTTAATTGTTTTAAATTTATGAATAAAAAAACAATATATATGTACGTACACATGAAAAGATGGAAGATGGGGCATCAACCCCCCCATAAACCATGCTATTGCAGTGTGTACCCTAATTTTCTGTATTGTTGAAAAAAAATCAAAAACCCTATGAAGCCTATCTCAAATGACAATATTCAATGACTTTCTCCATCTTTTAAAAGAGATTATCTTGACCTTTTTTGATCTTTTAAAAATATTTTATTCTTAACATACATGTGGCTTAAATAAATTTTTTTTTTTTTATTTCTTTTGAGACAGAGTCTCACTCTGTTGCCTTTGCTGGAGTTCAGTGGTGTCACTATAGCTCACTGCAACCTCAAACTCCTGGGCTCAAGCAATCCTCCTGCCTCAGCCTCCCAAGTAGCTGGAACTACAGGCATGCACCACCACATCTAATTTTTTCAATTTTTAGTAGAGACAGGGTCTTGCTCTTGCTCAGGCTGGCTTCAAACTCCTGAGCTCGAGTGATCCTCCTGCCTTGGCCTCCCGGAGCCCTAGAATTATAGGCACGAGCCACTACACCCAAACAAAATATTGATTTTCTAAATACATGCTTTGTAATTAAAAATGTATTTGCCTTATAAATAATATAATGTACACTATATAGTGAATGTGAACAGAGATTAATTATAAATTAATGAGATTTAATTTTTCATCTTCAACAACTCCATTTTTATTCATTTTATAAACCATTTATGCAAAAATATATTATATATATATATTAAATGTAGATCTATAAATTTTCCCCAATGAGTGCATGTTTAATTATGAGGTTTGAATAAAAGGCCATGTGACTTTAATTTTTAAATGAATTAAACGTGGTTTTTATATTTCCAGAATGTCAAAATACAATAATACTATGCTTAAAAGTTTATTGAATTTTGTAAAAAAAATCAATGAATAATTCACATTTATTTAATTACTTTCTTTAGAGGCAATAAACTCTTCATTAACAAAGAGGTTATGGTACATATAAAGCACTATAGATTCATTTCAATTTTTATAAAATATTAAATAGGTGCCCATAAAACTTTTATAGAATTTTTAGCCACAGTCAATATTTGCTTCATCTCACCATATAATCCAGCTCTATGGTAAACAAATTACTTTGCTTAATAATACTTCAAAATAAACCACCATTGCTCTACTAATATCCATTAAGAATCTACTGACTTTAACTATCCAACTCCTTACCCACTGATCTATTTCTAAAAAAGATACAGTGGTCATATTGAGTTTGTATTGAGTTGAAAACATGCTTATCAAACTCCTAACATGTATCTGGATTATTTATCCTTGGCACCGAAGAAAAGTTGCTGAATGTGAAAGACAAAATCCTTATCATGTTGAAGACTAGATTTAGGGGAGGGAGAAACACACACACACACACACACACACACACACACACACACAAAATTAAAGAGGCAACATTCCAATAATGATAAGCATAATAATGGGGTAGATGGAGTCAAATGCTAGGTGCTCTTTATTAGTGTGAGCAAAGAAAACTCTCAGATATGATGGTATTTGAACTAACACATAAAGGATGAGAAGCAGTCGGTGAGGCAGAGAAGCAAAAAAAGAGAAACACTGCAGAGAGAAAATGAAGTGCAGAAGTTACAAAGCAGAAATAAGTATGATATATTTGAGATACAAGAAGAAGACCAGAGTGACCAAAGCATAATGAAAGATAAGTGAATCCAAAGAAGCTGAAGAATGCTAGCTACGATCAAATTAATCCCTGTGTGAACACAATTTTAAAGAGCAGCTTTCACAGATTTATAGAAATATAAAGAAGTAAAATGCTTCTCAGATAGAAGCAAGACCCCTTGTGCAGCACCAAGTTAAATGACTTGAACAGGCTAATATTACTAACAAATACACCCCTCAATGTGTAATATTTCTAAGCAATAGGCTGTTATTCCTCATTTGGGTATCCAGATCAAGACAGATACAGATTAGGTTAAGTGCTCTGCTCTACATAGTAATTCAATAGTAAAATATCCGTGACACTGTGCCTTCAATATGTGTCTTCCAAGAATTCCCAGGGCATCAACATCCACCTGGCAAGGGGAAAGAACGTGGAAGACCATGAGTGGAAGCTTTATTTAGGAGCCTGGAAGTGGGATCATCACTTCCATTTACCTTCATTTGGTTATAACTCAACCAGGTGACCACACCTACCTGGAAGAGAGGGTGGGAAATAGAATTCAAGAAAAAATAGAAATTATATTTTAATAGACCCTGCCACATGCTGCATTTGAAAATTTGAAACCATGCTACTCTTGTATGTATCAAAGGCTGTTTGTCCCCTCATTGTTTGGAGAGTAGACAAGACCTGTAGTATGTTTTAACAAAGTAGATGTAATTTGTTTTTAGATGATACTTATAGTTGGTGATAGCTTATAAAATAGCATTATTTGAAATATTTCTTTTCCTATAAATAGATAAATATGATACATTTGGTGATTTAAAAAATGAATTACAAGCCTGCTATAGAGAATAGATTTTTTTTTTCAAGAAATATAACATGCATTTTGAAATCTGGGTTAGCCAGAAGAAATACACGTACACTGAAAAGACTTCCATGCAGTTCTGATGCTAATCCGATTAAATTTGCATGTACAAAAGAAATGTATACTTAAAATAAAGCTTGACCTGATCTTCGGCAACTACTTTGTACCACCTACAGGTCTAAATTGAACTAGCCATCAATCCGTGAGAAATTCTTAATTATATTTATTCATTGTCTGATTTTAATGCTTATGAACGCAACTTCCATCAACATTTCAGAAAGTCAGTACCCTAGGCTCACATCTGAGAATACACTATTCTACATTGTTCTTCAGTCCCAATAAATATACTGGATTAGAGAAATTATCTATGTTAAATGGCTTGGGTCATGGCCAACCTAACCACTCCTCTAAGTATTTATTGTCTATCCTTAAAAGCCAGACCACACAGGCATAAGCTTACTGAGCTTTATTTTAGTATTAAGCCCTTGGTTAGTGTCTAAACAAGTTATACTATCCAGCCATTTGAAATCTGTGATTGCATTGCCTTCAGGAAGACTGCAGAAAAAAACTAGCACTCTGTACTCCATAGATAAAGTCCTGGGTTGAAGATTTAAGTTTGTTTTGTTTTTGGTAGAAGTACGTAAGGTCCACCTTCCCCTGAGGAGCCATGGTTTTTCTCTTTCTGGTGATATCGATTCCCTAAGTGATTATGTGTTACCCTTTCCTCTTGCCTGCTTTAAAACTAAGCAAATAATTATAATAAAATCTCATTTATGGCCTATGAATTTGTGGTCTTCATATCTGTTGTATATTTGTCTTCTACAAACACTTTGTTTTAATTTCTACTTCACTTTTTCATGGTGTTCTTATTGTTACTTGTCTCAATGTTTTTGAGAAAGATGAAGCTCTGCACAAATAAAAATGTAACATCTAAAGATTCATTGAGGTAATTGTTGAAAGGGATAGTTTAACAGCGTCGCTCAGAGCTCCCATCATTCCGAATGTCTGCGGGTGCTATGGTCTGAAGTTATGTCCCTCCAAAAACTTATATGTTGAAGCCTAATCCCCAATGTGATGATATTAGGAGATAGGGCCTTTGGGATGTGGTCGAGTGTCAAGAACATGGAACTCTCCTGAATTGGATTAGTCCCTATAAGGGGCAGAAGAGACCAGAGTGCTGCCCTTCTGCCATGTGAGGACAGTGAAAAGATGACTACTTATGAACTAGAAGAGGGTGATACTGAATCTGCCATTGCCTTGATGTTGGACTTCCCAGCCTTCAGAACTGTGAGAAATAACTATCTGTTGCTTATAAGCTGCCCTCTTTATGAAATTTTGTTATAGCATCCTGAAACTACTAAGACAGTGGCTATAAGATCTACTTGGGTAGACACCTCAGTACTTACTTTGTTTCCATTAAAACTTATTTGAGTATTTACATGACAAATTTTATCACTATTTTCCTCTCTCTGTGTAAAAGGAACTTGCATAGGAACTTACAAGGAATTTCCTGGAGTGGATTACAATGCTGTCTCTAATTGTAATTGTACTGTTTCATGTCTGGCATGCCCTACCTTGCACTAATGTGTAAACACATGCATATGAACATTGTCCTTGGGTTTAAACATAAAGACATATCTAAGAAGTTTTAAAACATAAGAAGGATAGGCAAATTAAACAAGTCTAGAAAGAGTATTCAATTTTAGAGCCAAAAGGGGAAACCCAAACTGCTTTTAAGCAAGTTTCTTTCAGCAGTAATGAAATGCAGAATGTTCTGACTTTCTCTTTCTTAGGTCATGTCTCCTGTCAAACTCTTAGAGCCATTGAATTTCTGAAAAAAATCTAGAACTACTGTGCACTGGATATCTCAAATGCCTGCTAAGGAAGCACAAGCTGGGTGTTTATGTACCAAGAAGCTTGAAAGGGAGGCAAATATAAGAAACAATTTTGGGTTAGTGCTTTAAATTTATGAGGTGTTTTTTACATAGAGTATCTCATTTGATTTTAGGGGAAAGGAAACAAAACAATAAAATCAAATAAATGAACAAAGAAACATTGGGAGATAAAGAAAAACAAATAGGATTAGTTTTCTGATTTCACATTTGTGGAATTTGAAGGTCATAGAGGTTAAATAACTGTTCAAGGTTCCATGGTTTGTTAACAACACTGGGCTAGATTAGCCTACAGATAGATTGCCTCATTCAAGACCTGAGTATAGTTGCATAATTAAACTGTTAATTATTTTTTCAGTTCACATGTCTGAATACACAAGAAAGATTAAATCTAGCTAGATTTACTCCAATAATTTTAGCAAGTAACAGTGTCAGATTTGACACTATTACTGTGCTGCAATGTTAAATTTAGGCCAGGTTAAAGGAATAATTTTTTTTAAAGTCCCTATATTTTCACTGGAAGATTGTAAATATTAATGTAGTTAACAGTATAGTGCAAAGTTAACTTTGATCTTGGTTTTAAAATTGTACTATGCACTTTCCTAATTTCTGCATTCCTGGTCTCTTTATTGATTTTACCTGTTTATTCTTCCAGACTAGAAAACTAAATTTTTCATTTTAATATTAAAATAAACTTTTAAGTGATATGTCAAAAGAAAAACTGATTTTGTCTAATTTTCAAAACCAGTAATCTGTAAAAAAAAAAAATTGTTTTATTTTCTTTTTGTATTATATAAAGTAGAAAAAGTGTTTAGGGAACCTGAGAAAGAAAAAAAAAAAGACATCGGAATACTAATCTTAGAATGTGTACTTTAGGCTTGAAGAATATTTTCTAGGAAAAAAATTGATAAATATTAATTCCCAAATTTTTATAAAGATTTTCATTGCATATTACGCACATGTGTGTGTGTGTGAGTATGCATATGTGTATAATTGTTAGTCAATTTGGGAGTGATTTGTAAATAGCTGTAAATTCACCGATATAATTACGTCTGGCTACAGTAAGGCTGCATATAGAACAGTGTGTATCCCTCACTCATGAAGCATGTCAAATGCAATGAGCAGTAGAGCATAGCTGGCTTGTGGAAACTTCTCTCCCTTTTCTCTGCTTCAGTGCTTCCTGTCTTGACCCGGGAAAGATATACCAGCATTTTAACATCACACTTAAACTATCAAACAGTACAAGTTATAACCCTAATCAAGTTGAGGGTAAAAAGAAGCTATTGTTATTTTGGTTCATAAGTCAGAACTGATTCGTATCAAAAATATTATATTTGAAACACTTTAGCAATATTGATACAAAAGTCCATAAAATAACTATTATAAAGTGTTGGAGGCCCACATTTTAAGTAATATAAAAATGTTGATATAGTTCAACAACATTCTGTCATTAAGAACAAGATCCAAAAGTTAAATATGAATAAGATATAGCTGTAATTTACATTTACTATATTACACTGAATTTATACATAAGATATCTATATCAAATAAGGAACACTGAATTTTCCCTTTTGATGGTATGAGCCCTGTTGAAGAAATATAATTTAAAAAAATTTACTCCTAAACCAGAAAACCTCTGTAAATACAGAAGTGAATAAAAAAATACATTTTTTCTATTATTGAGTAGACATTAAACCAGAATGTCATGTGCATCACAGGCAATCTGCTAACATAACTGCAAAGATGGGAAGAAATCTCATCCTTTTGCACAGCCAAGCAGGTACAACCATTGCATACATGTTCTCAAGATAAACAAAACTAGTGCTCAAATAAGAGGACTTTATGGCACCATTTATCACACAACGTTCATCCTAGAATCACCTAGTGATTGAAGTGGCCATCTGTGTTTGCCAATTGGCTAATCCAAAGGAAAAATAAACCGTTCACATCTTTATGACAGAGGTAGTTTTACAACCTGGAATGAAGTACCCACTGAAGTTAGCTTCCTACTTTCACTAAGAAACTGGGAGAAAGGGGCCTTATCCTCCTTGATTACATTCCAAAGAGAAGGTTTCCAGGACTTTTTGGAAAGACATTCCTGGCTGTTAAAGCTGGCAAGGAGCTTATTTAACTTTGAAAAATATTTCCACACATTTCAAAAAGAGAAAGAAATTAAAGTTGTTAGTATTCTAAAGTAAATGCTCTAAGGAAAGGAGTGGAGATTCTCTTCCTTTATTTTCAATAAGGAGAATTAAGCCTCTTATTTTTTATTTGTGTTTGTTTTTATAGTCCATGTAGATTATGTGCCTACAGAGAGATTAGGTTTCCAATACATTCTACTAAATAATGCCATATGATGAAAAGCTCATTTTTAGGCTACTTTTCTCATAGGTGAATTTTTACTGTTAGAAAAACCTTATTTAATTTTACTAATTACCATTTTTTATTAGTAACTGCTAGTAACTCTAATAACTATTCAAAATTTGATGTTGATAGTGGGGGAAACAGGTGTCATGCACAGTACCAGTGGATATTGCTTTCAACAGGCAAATGGAAGCATCACACTGAATCTGCTCTTTTATTATTAAATAACATGTTTTCCTCTGAGACTCTTTGTTAAAGGTTGCATTTTAGCCTATTATGCTATCTACGGGATCTGCTTTTCCCATTATCTCCTTGGCCACCTTGCAGTTTGTTTACATATGTATGTATGCATAAGATTTCGGCAATCACTAATGAAATTCGCTGCCTCTTTATTCATTGCCCAGAAAGTAAGCCCAAATATTATAAACCTTCATACTATTTTTAAACGGAATATTTATTTGCTTTAAATTTATAATTCAGTTACTTGTAAAAAGTTAAGCCCACAGTGAGGTGAGTTTATTATATCATAGTTAAATTGAACCAGCTATGTAATAAAAGTTTAGATTTTAATGAAACCTATAAAAAAACTATCATTCAAGACTTCAGCTTCAGAAGACTTATGTCAGTTACACTTTAAAGATAAAGTGATGTCTTCATTTATGTGTGTGTGTGTGTGTGTGTGAAATTAATGTGTGTATATATACGTCTATGGAAAATTATTTGTCTATATATGTAAAATTATATGTATTATATATATAAAATGGCCGTTCTCTAACCCATAGGTTACCAATGTCCCTGTATTTTCAGTTAATTTATTAATAATATAGAATTTTATTATTTCACAGAAGAGACTATATTACAAAAGAGACTTTTGAAGTGGCCGTTAATATTGATGACATTTTCTAATTTTATATTACATAGTATTGAGATAAAAATCAGAGAATCTGTAGCCCCACTGCATTAAAGTCTTAGTTCTAATAATTATTACTATTAGCTCTGTGACCTTGAGCAAGTTACTTAAACTTTGTTATGTCTCAGCTTCCTCATCTCTAAAATGAGTGTAATAAGTGTAATTTCCTCACAGGTAGTTGTCAAAGTTCCCTGAGTTAATACACATAGAAAGGGAAAGTGAGATGCCAAGAGTAGACAGTCTGTGAATTTGAGTTCTAGCTACTGTTAATACGTTAGAGGTAACTACCACAGGCATTGTGGGGCATGATCCTAAACTCTGTGCCTGAAGTTCTTTTCTCCCCTTTAAAAAAAAATAAAAAGAAAAAAAGAAAAAACTCTGGTAATCACACATTCTTTAATTTTACTACAAATTAGAATCCCATTTCCTTCATCTTAAAAATGATATGAAACAAATATTTTTATTGCATATCATGGCTGAACTATGTTATAAATTACACATATCCTGACAGCCTACAGATAAAATAACCATAAATTACATTAAGATATCCAAATATTGTTTCATGTATTCTTGATTTAAAATGGTAGTTTTAAAACATTTTGACTGTAGAACACTTTATTTGTTGTATATGAA
Source organism: Indri indri (assembly GCA_004363605.1). Classification (NCBI taxonomy): domain Eukaryota; kingdom Metazoa; phylum Chordata; class Mammalia; order Primates; family Indriidae; genus Indri; species Indri indri. Next base: position 2,011 of record RJWJ010036889.1, on the reverse strand, counting down.
TTATTATGCATATCCTCAATATTTAGAGGGCTAGAAGGGCCCATTCACCACTCGCAACCTGCCTCATAGAACAGAGGCTGCCTTTCATGTTGCTACAGAATCCACTGGTCTAGCAGAATTTGGTCACCATGCAGTGCAATATATCACTAAAATTTACTCCTCCCGTCTAACTGAAACTTTGTAACTTTTATCCAACACCTCCCCCTTTCCCATCCCTATACGCAATTATTTGTCAATTAAAAATAAATAAATAAAAATAAAATGTACCAAAATACACAAATTTATGTTTGTATCACATGAAATAATTACCAATTATTCATCAATTTACTCTCTTTTTGATACTTGCAGCTATCAAAAATGGCCTTTTCTGTTATAGTTATCTTAGGAGTACCATATCTTTGGTGAAACAATATTATTAATTAGAATTACAAAATGCAGGGGAGGTCAAACAACCAGAGATGTCATACCTCATTGGAATAGAGCAAAGCGAGAGTACAACACAAACTAAGATATCAAAATTCTAAAGCTAGGATTCTACCAGGATGTGTTGTGTTATGTCAAACCAATGAAGCAAACTCCATCAATTTGAGGGCAGCACCTGCCTCTTCCCAGAAATCAGCAGAAAATATTTCAATTTAACTTATTCGACCCCTGAAATAATACTTAAAAAATGGTGGTGGGGGGTACGTGATGCTATGAATAGGCTCAGAGTCACAGATTTATGTGTTGGGAACTATTTTTCTGTGCTGAGTGTAATGTTTAGGTAGATCTCTGTTGAGTCCTGAGTACCTATTAGGTGAGCAATCTATAACCTTCCACCTACTCTCCTGTTTCTCTTGCCTAATTTACATGCCTATTTATGACTTTCTTTCTTGTCCGCTCTCTTGGGTTTCATCTTAATCCTCAAAACCCTTTAAACGCCTCTATTTTTAGGAGATAAAATGTACTGTGTACCCCTTAATTCCTGTTTTTTATCATAATTCTGATCTAATCGAAATAAACGTGTCCCATGATATACCTGTCTGTTTAAGGAATGTTGTGGCTATGCCTCACTCACTAGAAAAAATCCATTGGTTTAGAAACTTTGGACCCAGATCAAGCCTAAGTTTGCCATACACATTAAATATTAATAATGTAATGCAAACTTTGTATAGGTGATAGCTGTTTATTTCTTTATTCCCATCTGTCTTATCTCAAGATATCTCTTTCTACAGTGACCTGTGTCCTTCAAGACTCACCAGACTTCACAGCAGTCTAAGGTTTAATACAATACCATCTATGTCATGAGTATATTTTGAAGATATGTGAAATGATTCTGTAAGCATAAAATGGTACATAATAAAATTTAATTTGATTTAATATAAAGTTTATAAAAATAACAAGTTCAAAGATATTTTACAACTAAAGGCAAACATAAAAACTATATGATGATTTTCTCATAAACCCAAATCAGTAAACAGTGATATTGACAATTCGGTAGCAGCAACAGTCAGATAAAATATCCATGTAATAACCACAGATGTCATATCCATTCTGCATTCAAGTGACATTACCCTGTTGGCAGATATATAGTCTCAGGTAGAGCTTCAGGGTCTGAAAACAATAGCTAACGACTAGATAAATTAAGCACACACCCAGGATGGCAGGCGATGACTGAATCTCACGCATCAGATGTTGTCAGTTACACTATACACATGAGTGATTTTGTACCACATCATATACGTAGATTGTAACTGCAATTTTATAATACAAAGGACGTAAGCATCTAATAAACCCTGTATCTAATTTTTCTTTGCATTTTGAGGACAGATAAAAAAGTCCTTAATATTAATGCTAATTTTAACAATATCTCACATTTTAAAATGACTTCTATCACACAATCATAATAGCAAAAAGAACTGTGAACCAGAAAACAAATTGGTCATGGTTTTGTTATTGTCTTTCAGGCCACACTCACTTTCCCTGAAGCCATTGCTCAGTGCTCAATGAACTGATTTTATAAATGCTCATC
>RJWJ010036888.1:0-15800 GCA_004363605.1 Indri indri | reverse complement strand
ACAGCAACCTCAAACTCCTGGGCTCGAGCAATCCTACTGTCTCAGCCTCCCGAGTAGCTGGGATTACAGGCATGGGCCACCATGCCCGGCTAATTTTTCCTATGTATATTTTTAGCTGTCCAATTAATTTTCTTTCTATTTTTGGTAGAGACGGGGTCTCGCTCTTGCTCAGGCTGGTCTCGAACTCCTGAGCTCAGAACGATCCGCCCGCCTCGGCCTCCCAGAGTGCTAGGATTACAGGCGTGAGCCACCGCGCCCGGCCCCAGTCAAGAATTATTAATGCATGCAAAACTAGTGGATCATAGTTTGATGGGGTATAGGATATTTACACAGCCTCAAAGTATCCCCAGCAAAATTGTTAGTCACATAGAGAAACATGGTAACTTTACAGTGGATTAATCTAGCAAATACCTACCATTTTAACCAAATAATCAAAGTTAACCTTACTCCTAAGGTGTCAAACCAGTATCATATGCCACTGATACGATGCCCTGATAACAACACATTACTTCTGTGGTATTCCTGCCAACATGCATAATCTAAATATAATAATGAAGAAAAGGCACACAAACTTAAATTGAGGGACATTTTACAAAATAATTGTCCTATATTTCAAAATGTGTCAATATCATGTGTGATATTATGATATACAAATATTGGTTTTCATCCCTGGTTCCTGGCTCATAACTTCCAAAGTCCTCATTTCCTAAGTGACTAAAACAATAAGGATATCTTTTGTTAAAGTATTTGGCCTTTTGTCCTTGATTCCTAAAGCAGCTTAGGAACAGCTTCAGATTAATAAAGTGAAAGACAGTGTTTTGTTATAATGTTGGGGCACTTTCAGCCTCAAAAAATGGAATCTCTCTCCCTGTGACCTTCTCCTGTCCTCCTTTCATCTGCTCCTTTTTCTCCCCAACGCAGGTCATAGAAACTAAAAATATACTCTAATCTTCCTGGCCTTTCTGTTTCAGAGTTGGCCATAAGGAAATTCTCTGATCTACCTACCTTGTCTAATCGTAGGCCATAAAACTCTCATTTCAGAAGGAGTCCTGCCCCATACTCAGAAGGAAGGAACACTGCACAGAAAAGCCAAGAAGAAGCTAAACAAACATGCCTTCTGGGTTTCCCCACTCAGTCTATTAGTATTATATCATACCCTTTTTGTCCAATCACATTTCTATACAGTGTCCATGCTCCAATCATGCCTAACCAATGAAATCTGCAAAAAAGGCTCAAGAGGATGGGGTACAGAGAGCTTCTGGACAGTTGAACTCATAAAAGCATGCAGGAAGGTGAACAAGAACTTATCCACATGCCAGGAATGTGGCATGCCCTAATTCCACGGGAAAGGAAGCTTCTGTGCTTGGGACCCTTTCAGATCTTGCCTTATGTATCTCTTTATCTGGCTATTTATTTGTATCCTTTAAAATATCCTTTATAATAATTGGGTAATTGTAAGTAAATGTTTCTCTGAGTTTTGTGAGCTACTTTGGCAAATTAATTGAGCCTAAAGAGGGGGTCAGGGGAACCCCAACTTGAGGATGGTTGGTCAGGAGTTCCATAGGCTTTGACTTGCAACTAGTATCTGAAATGGGGGCAGTCTTGTGGGACTGAGCCCTCAACCTGTGGAATTTGACACTATCTCCAGGTATTAACAGATAGCTTAACTGAATTGGACTGAAGGACATCCAACTGGTGTCTACTGTAGAACTGATCACTTGCTTGTTGGTGGAGAGAAATCCCCACACACTTGGTCACAGAAGTTTTCTGCGTTGGTTGTTATGGTGTGAGAGCAGAGAAAAAACTTTTTTTTCCCCACACAATCAATGTCAGAAGTGGGACTGTGAAAGCATAGAAGAAGAAACCAAGTTTTGGTTTTTCTATTCACAAGATAGACAACAAAAGGCTGAAGAACTATTCCAGATTCAAGACTGGAGAGACATGGCAACTAAATACATTGCATCATCTTGGATTAAAACTCCAACCAAGAAAAGAAAATGGCTATAAAAATATTTTTGGGACAATTGATTAAATTGGAATATGGCATAGAAAATAATATTGGAATAATATAAAATTTATTGATTTTGACACATGTACTGAGATTATGTAAGAGAAAGTCATCATTCTGAAGAAATATACACTGATGTCTTAAGAAAAAAAGGGCATGATATCTGTAAATCACTGTCAAATGAGAGGAGAAGGAGAGGGAAAAAGAGAATAATATAGCAAATATGGCAAAATGTTAATTGGTGAATTTGGGTAAAGGGTATTATGAAAGTTCTTTGTACCATTCTCACACTTTTTCAAGTGTGGAATTTAAAAAAAAGTTTAAAAACACAAGTTTAAAAATCAACAGTCACTCTATTAATGAGTATCATAACCACACTCTTTCTATGCATTTAATGAGAGAAAAAGTCTTCTATCACCAAACTCTACTGGGATGAGCAGTCAGTGCATAATTTTGTTTTTTGTTATAAGAATGATTTAAAAGAGGAGACAAGATGGCTAACCCGAGACAACAGCTGCCAGATCATCTCAGAAAAAAGGAAAAGTTGTAGATGAAAAAGAAAAAATAAACAATCATACATCAGGTGTAACTCCAAGGGAAAAGTTCCAGAACCTACAAGACATCCTATGGGAAGAAGTTGTGGAGAAGAACAAGAGGGGGCAAGATATCAGCAGAGGACAACCCCAGAAAGGCTTGGAGTCCAGCAAAAAGAGTAGATGCAGGGGTTTGTTTCTCCCTTCCTCCCATCTCTGGCATTCAGCAGGCTCCTGAGATGCCGGAAAGCCTTTCTACCCTCAAGAGCCCAAAGCTGCTGCTGCCAGTCAGCTGGGAGCTCCCTGAGGAAAAAGCACCAGCCTGCCAGCCCCATCGAAGGGTGCTTCCTATCACCACATACCTGAGCTGACACGGTAGGCACCATATGGCTTTCCCAACTACTGTGCGTCTTTGTCCTCCCCAGGGGGCTTCAGCCCCTCAATACAAAAAACAAAAATCAAAAACCAAAAACAACACAAAGGATCAAGAAAACAAAAGATTGGTTCTTAGAAAAGATAAACAAATTGATAGACTTCTTGCTAGATTAACAAGGAATACAAGAGAAAAGACCAAAATAAGCTCAATCAGAAATGAAAAAGGAGACACTACATCTGATACCACAGAAATATTAATACAAAATATCACCTGTGAATACTATGAAAATCTCTACACACATAAACTCAAAAACCTAGAGGAAATAGACAAATTCCTAGAAACACATAACCTCCCAAGACTCAATCAGGAAGAAGTAGAACTCCTAAAAAGCCCAATAACAAGCAACGACATTGAAGCAGTAATAAAAAAGCTTCCAACAGCAAATAAAAGCCCCAGACCAGATGGATTCACTGCTGAATTTTATCAGACCTACAAAAAAGAGCTGGTACCCATACTGCAGAAATTATTCTGTAACATTGAGAAGGAGGGAATCCTCCCCAACTTATTCTATGAAGCCACTATCACCTTGATACCACAGCCAGAAAAGGACACGACAGAAAAAGAAAACTACCACCAATATCCTTTGTAAACATAGATGCAAGAACCCTCAATAAAATACTAGAAAACCAATTTCAACAGCACATCAAAAAAATAATCCACTAGGACTAAGTGGGCTTCATCACGGGGATGCAAGGATGGTTCAACATAGGTAAATCAATAAATGTAATTCACCACATAAACAGAAACAAAGACAAAAACCATATGATCACCTCAATAGATGCAGAAAAAGCATTCAACAAAATTCAGTACCCTTTCATGATAAAAACCCTCAACAAAGAAAGAAAGAACATATCTGAAAATTATAAAAGCCATATATGACAAACCCATAGCCAACATCGTACTGAATGGGGAAGAGTTAAAAGCATTCCCACTAAGAACTGAAAAAGACAAGGGTGCCCACTGTCACCACTTCTATTCAACATAGTGCTGGAAGTCCTAGCCAGAGCAATCAGGCAAGAGAAAGAAATAAAGGGTATCCATAACAGGAAAGAGGAGGGCAAACTATTGCTTTTTGTTGACAATATGATCTTACATCTAGAAAACCCCAAAGACACCAGCAAGAGTCTCCTGAAATGTATAAATAAATTCAGCAAAGTCTAAGGATACAAAATCAATGTACATCATTCAGTAGCATCTGTATATACTAATAACAGTAGAGAATGAAATCAAAAACTCAAAAAAAATTCATAATAGCTACAAAGAAAATAAGAATCCTAGGAATGTACTTAACCAAGGAGGTGAAAGATCTCCACAAAGAGAACTAGGAAACACCGAGGAAAGAAATCACAGATGACACAAAAAAAACGGAAAAACATATCATGCTCGTGGTTTGGTAGAATCAACATTGTTAAAATGTCCATACTACCCAATGTGATTTACAGATTCAATGCAATCCACAACAAAGCACCAAGGTCATGTTTCATAGATCTAGAAAAAATGAATCTATGCTTTGATTGGAACCAGAAAAGAGCCTGAATAGCCAAAGCAATCTTAAGCAAAAAGAACAAACATTAAGGCATCACATTAACAGACTTCAACCCATACTACAAAGCTATGGTAACCAAAACAGCATGGTATTGGCACAAAAATAGAGATACAGACCAATGGAATAGAACAGAGAAGCCAGATATAAAACCATCCACATACAGCCAACTGTTCTTTGACAAAGCAGAGAACCGTATACACTGGGAAACAGAAACCCTATTCAATAAATGGTGCTGAGAGAATTGGATAGTCACATGCAGAAGAATGAAACAGGAGCCATATTTCCCACCACTCACAAAAATTAATTCAAGATAGATAAAAGACTTAAATGTAAGGCATGAAACCATACAAATGCTAGAAGAAAATGTTGGAAAAACTCTTCTATTAGTAGATATCAGCCTAGGCAAAGAATTTATGAATAAGACCCTGATGGCAATCACAGCAACAGCAAAGATTAATCAATGAGATTTGATTAAACTAAAATGCTTCTGCACAGCTAAGGAAATAATCAACAGAGGAAACAGTCAATCTACAAAATGGGAGAAAATATTCACAAGCTATATAAAGGGCTAATAAGCAGAATCTACAAAGAACTCAAGCAAATCAGCAGGAAAAAGACCAACAAGCCTGTTAAAAAGTAGGCAAAAGACACAAACAGAAGCTTTTCAACAAAAGATAGACAAATAGCCAATAAACATAGGAAAAAATGCTCAACCTCACTAATCATCAGGAAAATGCAAATTAAAACCATAATGGGATATCATCTTACCCCAGTTAGAATGCCTTTTATTAAAAAGTTCAAAAACAATAGATGCCAGCATGGATGCAGAGAGAAAAGAAACACTTACATGCTGTTGGACAGCAAATTAGTAAAACTTCTATGGAAAACCGCATGGAGATTTCTCAAAGAACTAAAAGTAGACCTACCATTTTATCCAACAATCCATCTACTGTGTAAACCCAAAGAAAAATAAGTCATTTTATCAAAAAGACATCTGCACTTGAATACTTATTGCAGCACAATTCACAATTGCAAGGATGTGGAATCAACCCAAGTGTCCATCAATTCAGGAGCGCAGTAACAAATGTGGTATGTGTATACTACAGAACACTACACACCTACGAAGAAGGATGAATTAAGGCCTTTTGCAACAATTTGTATGGAACTGGAGACCATTGTCCTAAGTGAAGTATCTAAAGAATGGAAAATCAAATACTACATGTAGTCGCTATTAAACTGGAACTAACCAATAAGCACACATGTGCACAGAGGCAAGTAAAACTCAGTGGAAATCAAGCACAGGTGAGTGGGGGAGTAGGGGATGGGCAAAAACCTAGTATAATGAACACTATCTCAGTGATGGGCACATTTATAACCCTGACTCAAGCATAACAAAAGTGATCCATATAACCAAAAACATTTGTACCCCCATAATATTTTGAACTAATAAAAAACAATGTGCAGACACACAAAAAGAATGATTTAAAAATTTTTTAAAACTGAAAAAAAGATGAAGTTTACCTGTAATTGTACTAATGATTTCATCATATGAGTTTTTTAAAAGGAGGCCCATATGTTTGGAAATTAAAACATCAAATAATTCATGGGTCAATGAAGAAATCATAGAAGAAATTTTTTAAATTATTATCTTTCTAATTTCAGAGTATTATAGGGGTACAAATGCTTGGGTTACACAAATCGACTTTTTACCACCCAAGTCAGAGCTACAAGTGTACCCAGCCCCTAGACAGTGAACATTGCATCCATTAGGTGTGAATTTACCCATCCCCTCTCCCCACTCCCACCTGCCCAGCACCCTATGAATGTTACTTCCTATATGTGCACCTTAGTGTTGATTGATTAGTACCAATTTATTGGTGAGTACATGTGGTATTTGTTTTTCCATTCTTGTGATACTTCACTTAGAAGTATAATACAATAAGTAGTTCATTTTTTTATGGCTGATCATAGAAGAAATTTTAAAATAATAAATATTGAATGATAATAAACATACTACATATAAAAACCCATGGAATTGTTCTAAATACATTAGAGAACCCTTTATAGCCCCAAATTCTTATTTTAAAAAAGACATAAAATTAATAAGCTAAAGGTCCAACTCAATAAATTAGAAAAAGAGCAAATAAAAAGAAAGCAGAAGAAAGTGAAATATAAAGATAAAACTAAAATTATTAAAATAGGAAACACTATTATATGGTGGGGCTTGATGAAAACAAAAGCAGTAAATACATTAGAAAATTGATTATTATAATTTAACACATGGTTACACTGTCATATCAATAGAGGAAAAAAGCATATGATCATGGCAGTAGATATGAAGAAAGCAATTGGTTAAAAAACTTCATAACCATTTATAATAAAAACTCTCAGCAAATTAAGAGTATAAAGGAACTTCCTTAACCTGAAAAAGAAAATCCGTTAAAAAATGTGAAACTTTTGTAGAATTCAGGAGCAAGACAAGGAAATCCTCTACCAATGCTATTATTTCTCTTTGTACTGAAGATCCTAGCTAGCATAGTAAGAGAAGCTAAAAAAAAAAAAAAAAAAAAAATGGAAAGGAAGAAACAGCCATTATTTACAGTATAATTAATTAACATATAATCTAAGAAAACCTATAAATTATTAGAACAAATAGAATTCAGAAAGGCTGCAGCATATAAAATCAATATATTAAAATATCACCATATTCCCATTTACCAGAAACAATTACGAAATATAGTTTAAAAGATATGTTTTATAGTAACGATAAGGTAATTAGAAATGAATCTAAGAAAACATTTTGCAAATTATATTATTATTATATTGTGTATACAGTTTCATATAATGTAGAAAATGGTTTCCATTTTATCACTTGGTACTAGCTTTTCATGTTTTGTTTGGCTAGTTGTTTTTAATTTCTAAAAACCAGTTCCTCCTCCTTCTCTTAATAAATTTTTGGTAAAGAGATTACCTTAAAAATTACAAGTTCCAGGTGCAGGACATCGGAAACAGCAGGATAGCATTGTAAATAATCTTCATTGTCTTCAATGGGTGAACTATTTTATGAATGCACCAAGGAAATGGATTCATACTGCAATCCCTCATAAACTGAAAAATAGTAAAAATACAGTGATATGATTTCTTCTGTTACTATCCATCTCTTTTTTCCCCAGGTTTCCTCAAGTCCTTATGCTCCACCCTGCCCCATTTCAATGTTATACTCCTATAAAACAGTTGTGTACATACTATTAGAAGGGGTGTATTGCATAGCAGTTTAGAGTATAGACTCTAGAATCAAACTTTCTGGGTTCAAAGCCCAGCTCAGCCACTTAATGCTGTATAACTTGTGGTAAGTTATGCAACTTCCCTTGGCCCATACAAATTTCCCTATTAGAGTTGTTGTTATTAAATAAATTAAAACATGCAAAGCCCTTTAGAACAATGTCTGGTAAATAAAAACTCTTCAATAAATTTTGTGTATTATTACAATTTTCAATGATGTGAATCACTGGGGAGAAATTACGTAGCTCTTACACTTTTTGCCCTCAACAACTTTTTTTGTTTTGTATTTGAGCATTGCTCACCTTACACCCTGCACCCCACTACCCCTTTGGATAAAGGTAAAGATGAGAGAAATAAGTCTGTGTGGAATGACAGGAGATGCTTTTTAAATGTACTACTACTGAACCCATTATCTAGAACCTCCTTGGTTGCCAGTGTTATCCCATCATTCTGTGACTTATTTATTCAAATAGCTATTTCGCTTCTAATATGTACCAGCTACTATGCCTCGGCCATCCATCCCCTAAAACTCCCAGCACAATTCCTACCCATTGTAAGAGCTCCATGAAGGTTTATTGTGTTAATGAAAAAAGGATGCCTCTCTCCTTTGGATTACAAGGATCTATGAGACTTGGGTAATATTTGGTTTTATATTTTGCATTCTATAAAGCTCATCTAAATTACTACCAGAGAGTCCTTCTCTGACAGTAAGAACTGGACTCTTAAAATACAAATAATATCACTTGCTTGAAAATCTTCTATGGTTGCCACTGCTTAGGGAATAAACAGCATACTCAGCATAACATTCAAGGCCCTGAAGCACTCTATCTTCACCTCCTAGTCCTTCTTACAGACTCAGAATTATGGTGGAGTTGTTTCCAGAACAAGCCAGCCTTGGGGGTTTTTCTTTGGAAACTTGAGGCCTGAGAAACATTCCCTCCCGCTCCACGTGGCAGATATCACTCACCCTTTAAGGCCCACCCAAAGTTCCCCCTTCCTCTGTGATGGCTCATGATTACTACCAGGCAGAGTGACTTGGTCCATCCTCCATGCTTCCTGAATACCTTGAACAAGCAAACATTATGGAACTTGGATTTGACCATCATATTGTAGCTTTCTTTTTTTTCACTTATTAAACTCTCCTGCCTTACACAGAGAAAGACATACACTTCTGAAGGCTTACTTTACAATCCCTTCTGTTAGTACAGTGCTGGGCATAGGCATTAGGCCTTCCATATATGATCGTTATTGGTCCTAAACCAGGCATTGTTTTAAATAGAAAATTTTCAAATATACACAAAAGTAGAGTGAATGGTATAATAAATCCCCACATATACATCACCCAGGTTTAAATTATCAACTCATGAGCACTTTGATTATATTTCCCCCTACCTTGGCCTTACCGGATTACTTTCAAACACATCAAAAGATTCAAGTCTATTTCTTATAAGATATAACCACAATTATCACATCTAAAATGTTAAAAACGATTATTTAATCTAACTAAACATCTATCATTCATCCAAGCATATTTTGTGAAAGAGCTGTTTAACACCTGCATGTTCTTTCTTCTATTTTGAAATCGTGGAAAGAAGACAAGGAAAAGGGGAAGGAGATCTGGGTAAATGCATAAATAAGTTTCAGAGAGCCTGGATGTACCAGGTAAGAAAGAAAGAACCTGACCTGGTTTGGGGCGGGTGAAATATATTTCACTACTTCTCAGGAGGAGCAGGGTGCGACTTCAGGCTGGCTGAAGCTGGAGGAGGTGCGGAGGGGAGAGTGGTACTACCTCCGTTGGGAGTTCCTTCTGGATAATCCCACCGCGGAGCAAGGAGGCAGAGCTTTTTTGGAGGTTTGGCTTCCCGCGTGTTTCCAGGTGGGAGCGTGGATCTCCCGGAGGCACAAGGTTGGTCCCCCATAAGGATTATGGATTCTGGGCCTCAGTTTTCTCCGGTGGGCCCTGGCAAGGCCGAGAGACTTGAGATGGCGGCGGGTCCCCTCCAGGCACAGAGCTGGCTTCCTCCGGGTTCGCTCTTACCGTATTTCCTGTATCCTGAGACGTATATCCCCTCTCCGCCTCCACTCTCCTCCCTACCTCACCCCATTTTAATGTTTCTACAGGGATGGGTCTTAAAAAATGATGCCTTTATTATATATAGTGTTTTCCCATCGCGCCCCGCCCCCTGCCCAGTGCAACTAAATTTACGGAGAGTTTTATACAATCTATGTAATTTTAAGATTGTAAGAAATTCAAGTTTACCTCTAAGTAGTAAACTCTGCATGGCTTATGGATATATGTGTGACAGTGTCGCGGGGGATGGGGCGCGATAACCAAATAAATTATTCAAGAGCTTTACAATCCAGTTGCAGATGCACATCACAGAGCCATAAAACTAGCTGTGACTATTTAAAAAGCAATATGCAAACATGTAAGGTGACTAGAGTGAAGAATAGAATAGCATACGCTAGCACTGACCATGAAAATTAAATGTGGAACATAAATACCACATGTCATAGAGTATAAGATCACTTTTTCTTCACATTTAACAAGTATGTAAGCCTTTGCAATAAGTCTTTGAAGGCTTACTACATTTTTTCATATTTTAACATGCAGGAAATTTCTGAAACCTGACAATTTATGGCAAACCATTCGTTAATTAGCAACTTTCTTTTATTTTTTAGAGGTTTGGAAAATAATGACATCTTACTATTGCTTGTATGTTATATTCTATGATATATGGTAAGTAACGAGAAGTTACAAAGTGTCTTAGAAGAAAAGGTTTCTGGAACTTCTTAGACTTTGCTCATTCAAATAGCCTTCAGATTAATCTCTCTTTGGCTATAGACAAACCAGACCACACTTTACCAGCATTGTCCTCAATGTTTTTTAATGGAGAAAGTTCAAGAAATTTCAACATTTAATGTCAAAATAGAACTGGCTGTTAATAAACTCTGCTATTTACAAGCTCTGTGATCTTTAAGTAATTAAATTCTTGGAACGTTGGTTTCCAGGGCATAATAATTTCTTCCTTGCAAAACTATTGTCATAACCAGGGATAATACATTTAAAATACTTACTACTATAACTACCTCTCATCTCCATCATCACTACCTCCCTCCAAGCACCCAGCACAGCCCTTTACACAAATTAGGTACTCAGTAAATGTTGGGGAAATAAATTGATCCTGTGGTTTTGTACCAAATGCTGCTAATAAAGACAGAAAATGCAGATGTTCTATAGCTATAGTTTTAGTAAATTAAGAGAAATTAAGAGAAATATGTGCCTATTTTAGTAAAATGACAGGAATGTTAAAAATTATATCAAATCCAGGTGGGTTTGATGTATGTTAAACATTTTACTTGAAGTGAAAACAGTCCCAACTTAGGGCTGCTGCCATCAACCAAAATTGATTATACTACACCTATATTTATTTGTTTATTTATTTTTAATTGTGGTAAAATATATATAACATAAACTTTACCATCTTAACCATTTTTAAATGTACAGTTAGGTAGTGTTAAGTATATTCTCATTCTTGTACAACCAATCTCCAGAACTTTTTCATACCCATTAAACAACTCCCCATTTTTCACTCTTTCCAGCCCTTGGAGACCACTATTATATGTGCAACTGGATTTTTGTTCGTTTTTGTTATAATAGAAAGGAGAACTAAAGTTTTTTTTTCCTTCCAGGTTTCAAATGATCTTTTCCCATCATCGTCAAGTTAAGCTTTTTTCAACATCAATGAACCAGCTAAATGTGAATCATGGAACCAGAAGAGGGCACTGTTAGGTCAAAAGAATGTTGACCCAGATTTTGAGAAGTGCTATAGATCCTAATTTCTTTCATAATTTACAGTGCTCAAAGAAGGAAAACAGAGAACAAAGCTAAACCCACCTCTGGGTGATAGTAACCTGTTTTCATTTAGTTTTTTTTAATTGAGAAGTTGGCTGATTCATTATGATGCCTTTTGGAAATTAGCTTTTCATCTTAAGTCCAAGAATTTCTCTCTCAGATATGCAAATATAAAAGACTTCTCTGTTCATTGTTGTAAGTACAAATTTAAAGGGCTGGAAAGCGTAGTGGAGAGGGAGAATAAAGACAGGATGGTTAATAAGTACGAAAATATAGTTAGAGGGAAGGAATATGATCTAGTGTTCAATAGCACAATAGGGCAATTATAGTTAAAAATAATTTATTGTATTAAAAGATTGGAATTGAAGTGTTCCTAACAGAAAGAAATGATAAATACTTCAGGTGATGGATATCCCAATTACCCTGATTTGATCATTACATATTGTATACTTGTATCAAAATATCACATGTAGTTCATAAATATGTACCATTATGCATTCATAATAATAAAAATAAATTTCAAAAAGTGGAGTTCCTATAACATTCTTATAAAATGAAAACTAAGAATAATTTGGAAAGAGACAGCACATGATTTTTCCCTTTATTTTACTAATGTGATATTTTACCAGGGAATTTTTTAGAATACTAAGAAATATGAAGAAGAAAGCAAAAAGGTCTATATCTGCCTGCCTGGATAACCTCTATAAACATTCAAAAGAATACATAAATAAAAGAGATAAATAGTATAATGTTATAAAAAATACTTCAGAAAGATACCAAATGAAAACTAAAAATCTCCAAAGTTGACCATCATGATCACTTTTAAATAATTATTTGGGGGGAGGTCAAATGTGCAAACGTACTTGATACACAGAGGTAACTGTGTGAGTTGCCTTTACCCGCATATGTATTGGCTTTTATTTCTCAAAGGTGATCATATATTCAGTTTTGTACTTAGTTATTGTTGTTGTTTTTAACCTAACAATATAGCCTCCTTACTTTTTAATGTCTTTTTAATGGCTGCATACAGTTCCATTTTATGGACTCACCATAATTTTTATTTAACCAATTCTCTATGAATGGATATTTGTGTTTCAGTTTTTTGTTGAAAATTAATTCATATACCATAAAATGTATCTTTTCATAGTATATGATTCAGCATTTTAAATTACATTCACCAAATTTTGCAACCATCGCCACTGTCTTATTCCAGAACATTTTTATCACCTCAGAAAGAAACCATGTACTCATAAGCAACCGCTCATGATACCTCCCTTACTCTAGCCCCTGGAAACCACTAATGTACTGTCTCTATGATTTTGTCCATTCCGGACATTTCATATAAATGGAATCATGCAATATATAGTCATATGTGTCTGGCTTCTTTCACTAAGCATAATATTTTCAAGGTTCATGATGTTACACCATGTATACTGATACATTTTTATTTGGTTTTAATTGTGGTAAAAAGTACATCATCATTAAATTCATTTTCACTTATTCACTGGTTAAAGTAAATCAGTATTAAATACCTTTTTATTTTAATTGTGGTTGAAGTTATATCATAAAATTTACCATCTTAACCATTAAGTAGTGTTAGGTACATTCATATTGTTGTGCAACCAATATCCAGAATTCTCTTAATCTCGCAAAACTGAAACTCTATACACATTAAACAATAATTCCCCATTCCCCCCTTCCCCCTAGACTCTGACAACCAGCATTCTACATTCTGTCTTTGTGAACTTTGACTACTGTAGATATATAAGTAGAATTATAACTGTATTTGTCTTTCCATGAATGGATTATTTCACTTGGTATAACATCCTCAAGATTTATCCATTGTTGTAGAATGTGTCAGAATTCCGTTCTTTTTTAAAACTAAATATATGTATGTATATATCACATTTTGTTTATTCATTGGCTGAACAACACTTGCTTCCTCCTTTTGGATATTGTGAAAAATACTGCTGTAAACATAAGTATATAAATATTTCTTCAAGACCCTACTTTCAAATCTTTTGGATATATACCCCAAAGTAGAATTGCTGGATCATATGGTAATTCTGTTTTTTTGTTTTTTTTTTTTTGAGGCAGAGTCTCACTCTCTTGCCTGGGGCGAGTGCCGTGGCATCAGCTTAGCTCACAGCAACCTCAAACTCCTGGGCTCGAGCAATCCTACTGTCTCAGCCTCCCGAGTAGCTGGGACTACAGGCATGTGCCACCATGCCCGGCTAGTTTTTTTTTCTGTATATATTTTTAGCTGTCCAATTAATTTCTTTCTATTTTTGGTAGAGACGGGATCTCGTTCTTGCTCAGGCTGGTCTCGAGCTCTTGAGCTCAGAACGATCCGCCCGCCTCGGCCTCCCAGAGTGCTAGGATTACAGGCGTGAGCCACCGCACCCGGCCTTGGTAATTCAATTTTTAATTTTTTGAGGAACTACCATACTGATTTTCACAGGGGCTACACCATTTTACTTTACCATCAAAGTGTACAAGGGTTACAATTTTTCTACATCCTAGCCAATGCTTCTTTTTTCTTTTTGATAGTAGTTATCCTAATTGGTGCGAGGTGGTATCTCATTGTGGTTTTGATTTGCATTTCCCCTATGATTAGTGATATTGAGTGTCTTTTTATGTGATTATTTGCCACTTGTATATCATTCTTGGACAAATGTATATTCAAGTGTTTTGCCCATTTTTTAGTTGGGTTGTTTTCTTGTTGTTGAGTATTAGGAGTTCTTTATATATTTATATATGCCAGATATTACCCCCTTATCAGATATAGTAGTTACATATTTTTTTGCATTCCGTGTTACCTTTTTGCTCTGTTAATTATGTCCTTTGGACCAGGCATGGTGGCTCAGACCTGTAATCCTGGTCCTTTGGGAGGCTGAGGCAGGAGGATCCCTTGAGCTCAGGAGTTTGAGGTTATAGTTAGCTATGATTGTACCACTGCACTCCAGCCTGGGCAAAAGAGCCAGACCCTGTCTCTAAAAAATAAAATTAAAAAACATTATGTCCTTATGTCCTTTGAGGAGAAGTTTTTAATTCTAATGTAGTCTTATTTACCTATTTTTACTTTTATTACCTGTCATTTTGGTGTCGTATCCACAAAATCACTCCCCAATTTCCTCCCCTCCTCTCAGTCTCTATGTTTTCTTCTAAGAATTTTATAATTTTTACTCTTACATTTAGGTCTTTAATCCACTATGAGTTAATTTTTGTATGTGGTACAAGTTAAGTGTTCAAATTCACTGTTTTGGCCTGTGGATATCCAGTTTTCCCAAAAAAATTTGTTGAAAAGACTGTCCTTTTCCTCATTGAATGGTCTTGGCACTCTTGTCAAAATTATTTGACTATATTGGCAATGGTTTATTTCTGGGTTCTCTAGTCCATCGTCTACCTTTATGCAAGTATCATACTGTTTTGGTTACCGAAGATTTGTAATAAGCTTTGAAATCTGAAAGTGTGAGACTTCTAACTTTGTTCTTCTTTTTCAAGATTGTTTCTGTTATCCGGGTTCCCTTGACATTTCATATGAATTCTAGAATGGATTTTTCTGTTTCTCCAAAAACACCGCTGGGCTTTTGATAGGGATTGCATTGAATCTGTAGATCACTTTTGGTTGTACTGACATCTTAACAATACTAAGTCTTTCAAGACATGAACATAGGATGTCTTTCCATTCGTGTTTAACATTTGTAGTTTTCAGCGTACAAGTCTTTTGCCACCTTGGTTCAGTTTATTCCTAAGTATTTTATTCTTTTCGATGCTATTTTAAATGGAATTGTTTTCTTAATTTTCTTTTTGGGTTATTCATAGTTAGTGTTAAGAAATGCAACTGGGCCGGGTGCGGTGGCTCACGCCTGTAATCCTAGCACTCTGGGAGGCTGAGTGGGCGGATTGTTTGAGCTCAGGAGTTCGAGACCAGCCTGAGCAAGAACGAGACCCCGCCTCTACCAAAATTAGAAAGAAATTAATCGGACAACTAAAAATATACAGAAAAAATTAGCCGGGCATGGTGGCGCATACCTGTAGTCCCAACTGCTCGGGAGGCTGAGGCAGTAGGATCACTTGAGCCTGGGAGTTTGAGGTTGCTGTGAGCTGGGCTGACGCCACGGCACTCACTCTAGCCC
>RJWJ010036887.1:0-15828 GCA_004363605.1 Indri indri | reverse complement strand
GTGGCAACTGATAATATCAATTTCTTTTCTATCCTTCTAGACTTTATGTCCACCTACCTACCCATCTATCTCTGCTCTTGTCCACTGAAACCTGAAGATATTCCATAACAGAACATAAGAAAGTCGTCCTTCCTCATGATATGCGTGAACGTTAAAGCGATTTAGACATTTAGGTTGTTTTAAATTCCTTAATATTTCAAACAATGCTGGAACTTTTTATATAAGTTATTTTCACACTGGTGAATGTATCACCGTAGAATAGTCCATTTTCAAAATAACTGAACTTTCAAAATGAAATTTTTTTTTATTTCAGCATATTATGGGGGTACAGATGTTTAGGTTACGTATGTTGCCCTTACCCCACCTCTCTCCCGAGTCCAAGTTTCAAGCATGTCCATCTCTCGGATGGTGCGCATTGCACTCTTTGTGTATGCATATACCCGTCAAAATGAAATTTTTAGTGAACAAACTTTGGGCCAGACCGTTCGTTTATGAGGTTCCAGTCCTTCCCTCCCCGCTGAGCCGGGGCTGGCTGTCTCCTTCCCCATGTGCTCTGCTGCTGTTTTGGGTGGGGCTCAGGGACAGGGCCAGCCAAGAGTGACAGCTGTAGCTCACTGTCTGCTGGCTGGGCACTTGGCATTGTGCAGGGTACTGTATTTAATCCCACATAATCCTCTATCGAGGAGGGATTAATATTACCATTTACAGTTTAAAAAACTGATGCTCAGAGGGGTTAAGTAACTTACTTGCCCAAGGTCACACAGTTAGTAAGAATCAAAAGCAAGATTCTCTCCCGGGTCTACTACCAGCATCTGGACTCTTCATCGCTACATATTTAACCTCTCTGTGCCTCGGTTTCCTCAACTGTAACATAGGGAAAATAATTCATAAAGTTGTTTCATAAAGCTATTTCATGACGTTGTTTTGAGGGTGGGCGAGATAGCAGCAAGGGATGGAGTGGATCAGAATCAGTTGAGAAAAGACTTCAGGCAGGTCACACTGAATGTTTACAGGCAAACGGTGTTTCTCAAAGTATTAACAAAGGGCACCCACGTTAGCATCATTTTGGGTGTTTATTTAACAGACAGATTCCAGGACCCCTTCCTAGATTTCCTAGGGAGTAGAGCATGGGAATTTACATTTTAAACCAGCATTCAGGTGATTCTGATACACATTGAAATTTGAGAATTTTAGGCCCTAGGAAATATATATTTTAAAAAAATGTTTTGAACTATAGTTCTGTCCAAATGACACTACTGTAGCTCCATCATAAGCTTTTCTTCACTTTTACGCCTCACTCCCCACACGGAGTCATGTTTTTCTCAACACTTGCATAACCAGTAATCTATTCAAAAGAGGTCGATCTCAAACCCCAGAATTATGGGGGGAGAGGGCACAGAATATTGTGTTTCTTTTTTCTCTCTGCTGAAAAAAAACCACGTAGTGATACATGATCCATGAGTGATGTGCAAATGTGGCCTGGTGTCTTAAAGGTTCAGGGACCCACCCAGCCCCTTGCTGTGAAGGTGACCCCAATGGCCATGAGTTCCCATAGTCACCGCTCTGTTGACTCAATACCCCCTACAAACTAAGTAGGCAGTGACAATTGAAGTAAATGGTATTCACTACCATTATGATCATGTGTGGCATTTTCTGTTACTAAATGATGCTGGTACACAGATATTATTCACTTAAATAATCAATCACTGTCAACAAATTACAGGATGCAGAGAATGAAATTAGCAAAATGAACTATGAATATAAAATTCATTTGAAATTCAATTTAGTGACAACATTAGCTTTCAATTAGTCTGCCCAACTGTTTGAACATCTTCCTTTTGCATCAATTTTTTAAAAAAAGATAAATAAATGTAATTAACCTTTTCACTGTTCCATTGCTGTTGGGTGCAACAGTATCATTAGCACATGGCTGCTATTGTTTGGGAGTGAAATAATTAAATGATGAGTCAGGATGAGGGCAGAGGGGCAGACCAGGGGCTGCTTTGGGGGCTTCTCCACACGACTGAAGGGGTGGGGAACAAGAGGGCTCCCGCAGGCAGGGATGCGAGTGTATTTGAACTGAGGCTTCCCCAGTGGGCATCTGGTATTGCTGCCCTTGTCTCTGGAAGCTGGTAGAATCCTTCTCAAGACCATCTCACACTCCAGGCCGCTGATGCCTTGTTTGGTACACAATGGCTTGCGTTCTACATTTCCTGTCCATGTCCCAGAAAACTCAGCCCTTCCCCCACTACATTATTCCTTTCATGATTCTCTGACACCTTTTATCCAGCCGGTCTGGTCTGGTGGAGAGTTGGCATCTCTGCAGCCTCCTCCCTCCCCCTCAGCGCCCATGGGCATCGTCACCCCTTCAAGTCTCCTTGCAGTTGCACCTTGCACTCTCGTCCCGCCTGCGCCTGTGGCTACACAGTGGCCCAGGTTCTCACCCCCTCCCACTGTCGCATTGCCACAGCCTCGCCTCTGCCCCACGGAGCACCCTGAACACTTCTGCCAAGAGACCACTCCCAGACTCAAGACCCTGCCTGCTCCCCGCTGCCTGTGCCATCGAGCCCAAGCCCCAGGTCACAGGCCAGCCCCCACCACCCACCGTGGCCTGCAGGGCGAGGCCTCACCCCCTTCATCCGCCCCCGCCCCGAGCGTCCACGCCGTCCACTTCGAATTGGCCTCCTCCTTGCCTCCCGACATGCTGCGTGCTCTCCCGCCCTCACGCCTTTGCTCGTGCCAGCCGCTTGCCTGGAAAGAAAACCCTTTCCATTTCTCTCTCTCTTAATAAAATCCTTCTTACCTAATGCCCCTGTGCAAACCTCACATCTGCCAGGAAGCCTCCTCTGCCACACCCTGGGCTCCAGTGATCTGCCAACTTCAAACAGTGCAAGAGCTTACAGCCTGGGATGTTCCTTTTGATCCTTAATAACATGCTTTGTGATTTTCCTCTGCACTCTCAGCTGAATAGCACGTTCTTTGAAAGGAGGGACATGCCTTGTGGTTCCTGCTTCTTACGGATGGCCTTGCTTAATGGACGAAGGCATTTCTAAGCCTTTTCTGAAAAAGGATGACACCAATTTCTTTTGCCTGCTGTGTTCATGGCTGTCTTGGAGGGGACAGATCTGTTGTGGTGGGAGCCAGGAGTCCTATGCCTTGGAGTGGGGTGTGGCGGGTGGGCCAACGGGGATTTGGGTGAGGCAGGCAGCCTTGATGAGCAACCACAACATGAGGACGCGGTGCTTGTGCTGCAAAACTGTCTCTTATAAGCTGTGCTGAGATAACCTTGGTTCTGAACCACATCCCTGGCTGTCACGGATCACATCGGTGTGTCTCCAGAGCTGCTGGAAGACGCAGGGCATGGGCCGCAGCTGCCGAGGTCTGTGGACGGATGCAGCTTCCCTTCCTTTCTCATGAGGAGCTGCAAGGAAATAAGTCACACTTAGACATCAAGAAACCTCTATCCTTTAGCAGCCTGGCACAGAATTCTCCATGAATCCGAGAAGAATCTCCGTGAATTCTGGGATTCATCTCTAAGAACCCTGGGCGGTGTGGCCCAGATGTTGAACCTGTCCCTCCTCTGGTCTGCGGTTAGAAAGAAACAGCCTCACTTCTCCCTGGGCTGTAGCTCCCTCCCATAGCCTCCCAAAGCCCGCCCATCGCTCCTCAGACCAGCACCCACGGCACGTGGACACGGCTAGCTGCCACTTAGCAAGCTACCGTCCACGTGCCAGGAGCCGTGCCGAGTGCCTCACATATAATCTCGCTGGACTCCCACAGCAGCCTACAAAGAAAAGTCATTCTCATTTTAGAGATGAGAAGCCTGAGGCTGGGAGAATCAGCTAACACAGCAGAGCCAGGTTGGAAGCCAAGCTGCATCCAAATCCCCTCTTCCAATCACCACCGATCGGCTCCTAGCCCAGCAGCCCTGCAATCCCATCCCCTCTGGGAAACCCCGTGTCCTGGGCTGCCTGGATCATGGGATTGTCCCCATTGTCCTTCCCTTGTTTTGTTCTAGCCTGTTGTGAAGTGACAGGGTCAGACACTCCTCCCGACATGTGTGGCTACAACACGTATGGATTTGGGATCACCTGCCATGTTCCCCACAAGCTAACTCAGCATTTGGGCTGGAGTCTGGTTGTTCATCTCCAAAGCTGGCCTGGCTCTAGGATATCAAGGCAGAAAATGAGGGTCTTGGCAGGTTTCAGGGCACTATGGCTGCTGGGTTGCCCCCCACACCCCCCAACCCACATACTCTTTGGGATGCTCTTAGAGATAAAGTCAGCAGGGTGACTTCCCCCCACCCCCTGCCCCGTCCCTTCCCTGGATTTAAGTTCTGGCTTACCCTGTGCTAGGTGCCTTAGTAAAGGACTTTACCTCTCTGTGCCTCAGTTTCTTCTTCTGTACAATGAAGACATCCTTCCCCTCTGCGTTACCTGAGAAGTAAATAAGAATACTAAACATCTAGCACAGTGACTAGCATCTTGTGGGTTTTCCACAAATGTTAGCTTCTTTCAGATCCCAATGAAATAACCCCGCATATAATTGTGCTTGGGAGAATGAAGTCTGAGCAGCAAACACACCGGAGACTGTTCATCTGCTCTCCAGGCGAGCAGGCCCCAGGCCCCGCCTCAGCTCTTACGGATCCCTGTTGCTCCACCCTAATCTGGCCAGGGAAGCACCGATCTGCAGCTCACCCAGCACGCGTCTTCCTGCACTAGCACACACGGTTTGGTGGAGCTTTGTGGGGAAATGGGGCAGTCCTTGAAGGGGGTGGTGGGGTCAAGGGAGGACTTTTTAAAAGACAGAAGGTGTCATTTTACATGTTTACTAAAGGAAACAAGCAAATAGAAGAATCGGTGGACGAGTGAGAAATACTTCCCCCGAGGCTGGTTTGGCTATTTTATCCAGCCACCTTTCATCCCCCTTGAATTTTAGGTGACAGTTCCCTCTACCGTGTCACTGCGTAGCCTGCTGGGAAGAGCTTCGGAATCTGGGTTCAAATCCTGGATCCGTCAGTTTCTGGCTGGGTGTCCTCTGTGGACCTCTACGTCCTCGTCATTAACATGGTGATAATATCCACAGTGCTCACCTCTCGAATTTGGTGTGAGGCCTGGCACGGCACCTGGTAAAAGCTCACAAACGGCCGTGAGTCTTCCTGGTCGTCCGGACGCTGCCCTCATTCCCCAGCGCCCCGTGCATCGGCCTGGGTGTCTCACCCTCCTCAGGGCGCAGGGAGGCGTGAAGCTGCCTCCCCGCGCCCTGCATGTGCCAGACAGGGAGGTGGCCCAGAGGTGACAGCCACTCTGCCTTTTCACCCCACTACTGTTCTGTGTCGATGACGGGGCAAGTGGGGGCAGCTGCCGTGTCCAGGCCGCACCTGCTGCGGCCGTCAGCCCGTGTCAGACTCGACCCTGAGGGCACGTAAGGGCCCCGGCTAATGAAAAGCTCAGAGCCCCAGCCACCTGGGCGGCCCCGCAGCTGCCGTCTCGCCTTTCCCCTCCTTTCCTCACGTGCCTGGCGGCTCCAGCCCTCTGCACAGACACTAGAGACACAGACACCGAGGTTCCCTTCTCCAAAGATCAAGTGACAGAACACATTCTCTGGCTCACCTTGAAGAGCATCAAAGATGAGAGCAAAAGCACCTGCCTGAGGACGAGAGGGCAGCTGCCTGCTTGCTGTGATTTCAGGGCCTCTGGAAAAATCTCCTGAGCCCCAAATGTTTTCCTCTTATCAGCCTGAAATGCCACCATTAGAGACTCAGTGCTGTGGTTTGGAGCAGGTTCTCAAGGTGGGGTCTCTCTCCTCCCCACCCCACCCCCAGCAGCATAAGCACTACCTGGGAGCTTGTTAGAAATGAAAATTTTTCGTTCCCATCCCAGAGAGCCTGAATAAGAACTTAAAGGAGGGAGTCTCCGTGTTTAACAAGCCCTGTGGGTAATCCTGGTGCCTTGGTAACCCCACTGACCCGCAGCTCAACCAGGAGAGGGAAACTCGTCAGTGCTGTAGCTCTGATTTAGTGCTCAGCCCGATGGCCATGAAGAGGGGCTGGACAGGGACAGGAACAGGGACAAGGGAGGGAAGGTCTTGTCTGGCGCAGAGCCATCAGACAGACCTGGGGCGGAGTCCCAGCTCCTCCCTGTGTGGCTCTGGGCAAATGATTTCATCTCTTCAGTTTTCCTTTGCTCCATTGTAAAATTCAAGTTGTGCAACCAACTCACAGGGCCCAAGATGAAAAAGGATATATAAAGTACTTGGCACACAATAGGTGCTTAATGAGTGAGCAGTCACTCTCCCCAACCCACCCCCACCTCCCTTCTGACAGAGGAGAGGTCTGGGCTGATCACCGTGGTAGAAGGGAGGGTACTGGAGATGGGGATTCCCGTATCCCAAAGGCACGGATCAGGAGAGAAGGGGGATAGAGGTGGATGAGATGCCAAGACAGAGAAAGGGGAGCAGAAATAAGGATAATGAGATCCCCTAGACACTACCCATCTGGTTTTCTCTGTTTTGCTGGGGCCGGCCCCACGGCACAGGGTCTCACCTCCTGTGGCACAGTCTTAACACCATCCTTCCCAGGTGGCGAGTGGGGCTGATTCTTTGCTCACCTTTTCCCTACTTCATTCTAACCTCTTGGGTGCATGATTTACAGGTTTAAAGGTTTCCTGCAGGGAGATATCTGGTGGAAATATGGAAGTGGCGAGCTTTCCTGCAACTCTGGATTCTTAGGGTTAAGAAGAGAGACAAGTTAATGGACACAGAGGTCGCTCTGGAGACCTGACCCTTGTGCAAACACAGTCAGGGTCTCCCAGCCAGCCACAGCTGAGAGCTTCCCAAGAGAAGGAAAACAGACGAGTGTGCCCCGGAACAGCATGCTCCCCTTTTGTCAAGGCCTTCACACAGCAGCTCGAGCCTTGGGTGGAAGAACAAATTAAGAGCTCAGTCTCGCTAGGCAGGCTCACACGATGTGGTTCTGGGGTATGCTGTCCGATTTCCCTAGCTCCCCACTGCCAGGCATTTCAGAGTCAATCCTCATCATTAATTGAAGGGTTGAATCCCTACGAGAATTCGCATCTCCATTAAGCTGTGCTCTGGGCTTGGGTTAGTCGGTCTGGATTGAAGTCCCAGCTCTGCCATTTGTTAGCTGTTATGTTCTGGGTAACATATTTGAACTCTTTGAGCCTCACTTTCTGCCTCTGTAAAATAGGGATAGTGATACCTATCTATCTATCTATACACACATACATACACACACACATGTACTCATTTTCTCAAGGGTTAAGCAAGCACAGTGCTATCTGGATTTCTTATGAATGTGTTTCTTTAAAGTTACAAAGAGAGTGGGAGGAGTAGACTGGAGTGAATTGTTGAGATGAGGGGTGGCCAATAGGTCTCCGCTATGAACTTGAGTGGACTTGGAGATGCCCCCCGGAACACTACATTGCCAGGTTGTGAAGGATTCTGAGGCTGACTCCAGGCTTGGCAGACGGTGTTATGACAGAGTGTAGAGTCTGCTCCGAGGTGGGCAGGGGCCTGATAGAATGTGCAAGCCACACCTGCCATCTCTGCTCTAGTTGCTTCCGCCCTGAAGGCAAAAAGACAGGCTGTGACTCTTGCAATTGCCTGAGTAGAATTACAGAAGCATTACCTGGGATCTTCAAAGGCTCACACAGAAAAAGTAACAGCCTCTTAATTGAACGCAGCCTCCCAGTATCACTCTGGAACGTGGGAGCTGCCCCCGGTCATAACGCATGAACACTTGATGCTCACGATGAAAGTTCCTTATGTGTGCTCATGAGGAGAGGGAAGTGGGCTCTCTCTGTTGTAGCACCAGACGCATGCCTGTGGACCAGAAAGATCTTGAAGACGGTGTCATCAGGGTGGGGTGGGACTTGGGGACCCTGGGGTGGGTGAGACTTGGAGGAATCAAACACCGTAGGGGAAGCTGAGCTCTGCTTCTTGGCTACTGTGGAGATCAGTTGTAGCTTTTGTGTGTTTCCCAGATGGAGGTCTGTGAGGCTTGCAGGTGCTTTACATTATTAATCAGCTAGATCTTTTTTCTTCCTAATAATCTAGTCTCCCCCTACATCTGCGGAAGCACTTTGGTGTACATGTGCAGTGGTTCACGTGCAGAGTTTAATGTGAGCAGCAGGGCAGGGCCCCGTGTCCATTAAGCACAGCAGGCGCCATGCCTGGGACCCACAGGCCTTTGAGGGGCCGAGAAGATGTTTTAATTTTGGTTTCTTTTAAAATTACAAAAAAACCATGAATCTACTAGTAATGAATATAGACTAATGAATCCAGCCTAGATTATATTTGTCTTTATACCAATGCAATCATAAAATATAATTTTTAATATTTTGTTATAGCAGAAGGAGCCCACAAAGACAAAATTGTGTAGGGCCTAGGGAAATCGCAATGCAGTCCTGAGCATGGTGTGGAAGAGATTAGAACGGGGTCTGAAGATAAAGCTGTGGTCACACCTCAGAGCCGGTTGGCCTCATGACCTTGAGCGAATCATTCACCCAGAGTTGCAGTTTCTTCTGTGGTTTGGTGCCCTACA
The DNA here is from genome assembly GCA_004363605.1 of Indri indri. Lineage (NCBI taxonomy): Eukaryota > Metazoa > Chordata > Mammalia > Primates > Indriidae > Indri > Indri indri. Next base: position 7,265 of record RJWJ010036887.1, on the reverse strand, counting down.
ACTCAACTGCGGGTCAGGACCGAGTTCTCCCCTCCCCCACTCTCAGCACTTGGCTCTAAGGAGACAGTAACTGGAAACTGTTTGAAAATGTGTAAACATGCATCAGGGATATGGGAGGTCGGAATTATTACCTGGAGGGAAGATGGAGCCCTGTATACTCCAGGAATGGATGGCTCCAGAGGGGAGGTGAGTGTTGCCATGACACCCTAGTATCTACCAGGCAGCTACCATCTGTCCCATTCCTAAGAAAAAAACAAGTTAGGGAGAGGCCGGATGAGTAAGCTGGGCCTTTGGTGGCAGTTGTGGGGGCTCCAAGGAAACAGAAGCCTTCAGGGAACCATGGAACTCTGGTGAGAATGCTGAGCTGGCTTCTGGAATGATCCAGCGGAGGGAGGGATGGAGAGGGAGGCAGGAGAGACTCTGGGTGTGAGAGGCGTGGCCGACCTGCACACCAGGTGGTTGCGGCTCGGTGGGTGCCTGAGCTGAGAGAAAGCACTGATGCAATCTGGAAATTGAAGGGACTTTTCAAAAATAGGTTACGGCAGAGTTAGGAGAGAGGAAGAAGGAAAGTCGGATTGGGGTCTGCTGTTCTTGGGTAGGATACGACCTCCTCTTCCTCCCCAGGGAATCACCCCGAAGCCAGCATTACTCACCACGGCTCTGGGAGTTGAGTCGTTTGTTTTGGAGACGCCACTGACTGCCGGCAAGTCCAGGGTGTGCGTGCGTAACCCGCCTGCCTCATTGCTCTTCCGCTTTCTTCCTTCTTTGCTCTTTTCTCCTTCCCTCTCTCTTCCCTTTATTCCTCTTTTCCTTTTCTCTCCCCTCCAGCGCTCTCCCCCTCCCCTTCCCTCTTCTTCCTCCCCACCTCTGGAAAGTGCCCATTGGAGGTCTCCCGACTGTGGGGACCCCAAGGCCTCCTGCTCTGCTCACCTGAGGGGACGGGGAAGGAAGGGGCTGGCCCAGGAACAGAGGACGTGCGGGCATCCCCAAGGCTGTTCGAAGTGGGGTGGGGGCTGCGTAAAAGAACGGGCTGCAGAGCCCCCTCTGCCTCTGAGAGCCTCGCCCAGGGCCTCAAAGCAGCTATAATTAAGAATCGAAGAAACGTACATTCAGATAATCAAAGACCATGTTTTAAACTTATTAGACGGGCAACATGGTAAAAGTTTTTGAAGAATTTGCCTACTGCGCAGGTGCTCTCAAAGCCTGCCGGAAAGAATCGTGTAAGCTTTCCAGAGACACGATTTGGAAGTGTGTAACCCACATTATATTCTCTGACCCAGAAATTCCACTTCTAAGAATTTATCCTAAGAAAATCATGCGTGTCATTCAGAATTAACCATCAGAATACTGTGAGAGTTATTATAATCAAAATAGCGATTTTTATTATAATAGTGGAAAATTTGAGACTTAGAGGAGTAGTTAACTAAATTGTGGTACATGTATTCAACGAAATTCTAAATGTCCATTAAAAATGCTTATAGATATGGATTGACTAACATGGAAGATATTCGTGATGTACTGTTTAAGTGAGAAAAGTTGGTTTTTGAACGGTATGTCCATTTTGATCCTAAATTTTTAAAGAAAAAATACATTTATAAGTATATTAGTTATTTATTGCCATGTAACAAATTACCCCAAAACTTTGCCTCTTAAAACAACAAAATTTATTCCTTTGCAGTTTCTGTGAGTCAGGAATTCAGGAGTGGCTTCTGGCTCGTGGTCCCTCCTGAGCTTGTCGTCCAGACGCCAGCTGTGGCTACAGGCTCCTGAGGCTTCACTGGGCTGGAGGATTTGCTTCCAAGAGGGCTGCTCACAGGGCTGCTGGCAGGAGCCTCAGTTTCTCACCACACGGACCCCTGCTTAGAACTGCTTGAGCATTCTCACAACGTGGCAGCCGGCTTCCCCTAGAGCCAGAGATCCAGAGAACGTGACAAAGATCGCAATGTCTCTCACGACCTGGGCTCAGAAGCCCCATTTTGTCACTTCTGCAATATTCTATTCTATTGAATACACAAAGCAGCCCTCCTCTGTGTGGGAGGGGACTACACAATAGCATGAATCCTACAGGGCGGGGATCCTGGGGAGTCATCTTGGAGGCTGTCTACCGCAATCGTTACACTTAATCATCCAGTAGATGGTTTTGAGTGCCTGCCAAGCATCAGACCCCAGCGGTACCACACTGGGGACACACCCACACAAAGAGAGACAAGGTCTCTTTGCTCCTGGAGATCACCTTGCAGGGAAAGGAAGGGGGAGACCCTAAAGAAGTAACTAGAAACAGTGCTCAGTGAGTGAAGGAGAGCACGGGGCAGGTGACGGCAGAGAAGTAGGCAGGGACCAGGTGAAGAAAAAGCCTGCAGGCCACGTAGGGAGTTCAGATTTTATGCTAAGTGTGATATAAAGCCACTGGAGGGTCTGAAGTAGAGCAGTGACATGATCTGAGTTATTAATGTATTTTTAACACATCACTCTGTCTCACTGTGGAGAATTAATTCAGGAGCAAATGTCAAAACAGAGAGACCAGTCAGGAGTTTGTAAAAGTAGGCTAGTGGCAGCGGCTTGGACGGTTACACAGGCAATCCTGGTGGAGACGGGGATACAACACGAGCATCGTTTTTCTTTTCTTCCCCCGCCCCTGGGCCTGCAGAGTGCCTGACTCACGGTAAGGAGGCGGGAGGCCAAGTGAAGAGTGTGTTGGACTGGCCATCGGGAGGCCACACCCACTGCGTGACAGCAGGTCACTCCCATTCTATGCCTCAATTTCTTCATCAATAAAATGTGGTAAGTGAATGAAGTCAGTGGTTTGCCAACCTTTTTTTTTTTTCTTTTTTAGCCATGAAACACTTTTTAAAAAAAAATATTAGAATTAGCACCCTAATAGATAAACCAGATGAAAGAGAGTGCCATGGCTGAGGCAGGGGGACACTCACCCTCTTCCTCCTCCCCCACCCCACCCCACCCTGGCTTCAAGACTTGAAATGCTTTGAAAGGACTCCCTGCTGACCAAGTGTTTCATAAATGCTCATGATCAGCCAGTTGGTTTGACTTCTGCCAGCCCTTTCCTGCCGCCACGTACAAACTCTCTGTTCCCTGTCCCTCCACCTGGCAGTGTCCGGACATTCCATTCCATTCCCTTCTTTGCTGCCCAGCTGGGAATGCTGCACTCCCTGGAAGGGAGGGAGGCCTCAGCGGCTGGGCACGGCTGGTGAGTTTTCACTCATATTTAACCTGAGACTTGGGCTCCCTGGGGAGGAAGAAGCTGCTTTGAAATCCCCCTTGTAAGCTGTCCGAGGATGAGTGGCTGCTTTTCTCTAAGCTCCTTGGATGAAGACTGTCAGGGGAGATTTCCTGGCTGAAATCCCTTACTCCCTCCAAGGCTGTGGCCCAGACACTCCCGCACCCTCCCAGCAGCCCTGGCAACCCAACCGAGTACTGCATTTCCGAACTTCGGACTTCAGGGCAGTCTCCTCCCCACTCTGAGCCTTGGCACCCTCATCTGTAAATTGGGGTATCAACACCCAACCGGTGCACGTCAATGTAGGTATTCCAGTTCTTAGAATGTTCGAATATATCCAGACTGGTTGGTGAAAAGCCAGTTCCCTAAGCCCCTGGAAGTCCCTCACTCCAAACACATCCGCCACCTCCTCAGCGACCCCCAGATGTCCACAGCGTCAGCAGCCTAATAGTCAGCTCTGACCCAGCTCCAGTGCGGTGGACAGGTTGGTTCTGACAGGTTGGTGTCTGGGCCTCACTGCTCCTTAAATATTGTACTATTACCCTTGACCTGGTGGTGCAAGATTGTGCACCGGAGGCACCCAGCACTTTAGCTTCTGGGACACCAAAGAAACAGTAATTTTTATCATCTTCATACCTCGCACGTCGGGCCTCCCAAGTTTGTTTTCCTCAAAGTCCAGCTAAAATTTGTCCTCCTTCTCCTTTCACATCACCCCTTGTTTCCTCTATCAAGAGCTGAGACACTGAGGTTGGTGCCTTGTTTGTGCACTGCTTTTTTAAGTGTTTGTAGGTTTCCCTTGTGGGTTGATTTAAGGCACGATGAGGAAGAAAGAGGCAAGCGCATTTTGTAAAGAGGCAGATAGTACGGGAATGCTGATCTTAGCCTGTAGGCTACACTGGTTCATGCACAGCCCTAGGCCTCATCCCCCAGGGTACGTTCAGCCGCCAAAACCGGTTGGCCCACTTCACAGAAGCCCACCCTGAGCACTGAGGAATCCCCTCTCTGTCTGGCCTGCTGAGCGCTGTGGCCGAGCACACACATTGAAGCGATATGTTGCATGCTTCTTGGTGCCTGTAGCTGGCTGAATCATGGTCCCCTCAAAAGATGTGTCCACGCCCCAACCCCCAGAACCTATGAATGTGACCTTATTTGGAAAAAGGGTCTGCGTAGATGTTATTAAGTTTGGCATCTCAAGATGAGATCATACTATTTTACTTGGTGGGCTCTAAGCCCAATAGCCGGTGCCATTGTAAGAGACACACACAGGAGAGACACCCAGAGGAAGGCCACATGACCATGGAGGCAGAGACTGGAGTGACACAGCCACAAGGAATGCTGACAGCCACCGGACGCTAGAAGAGGCAAGGAAGTATTTTCTTCTAGAGCCTCCCAAGGGAAGGCAATGTTGCCAACACCTTGATTTCAACTTCTGGCTTCTAGAATTGTGAGAGAATCAACTTCGGTTGTTCTAAGTCACCAAGATTGTGGTGATTTTTTATGGCAGCCACAGAAAACTAACACAGAGCCTAGCAGACTCAGGAAACAAGTATGAGTTAGGGTACAGGATCAGCTGCTGTAACGACGACCCTGAAGAGCACAAGCTTATGCACGACGGAAGTTTATTTCTCACATGGTCTGAGCAGAAGCAGTGAGGGCTGACAAGGTGGCTCCTGGGTGTCAGGGACCCAGGCACCCATCACCTAGAATGCCGGTCAGCCTCACGTTTGACTGATGTAATGCAGCAACCTGCCCCTCCCCCACTCCCTGCACCGTCAGGGCTCCAACTCCTTTTTTTCCTTTTCATACACTATGTCATTTACATATTTATCATGTTTTTGTTTGTGTCTCCACCAGTTAGGCTATAAACGCCACTCAGGCAGGGATCTTTGTCTTGCTTATTCACTGATGTACTCCCGGTGCCTAGAACAGTGCCAGGCACGTGGTAGATGCTCAATAAATATTTTTTTGATTGAGCGAAGTTGGCTCACTACTCTTTCTACTGGCAGAAACAGCAGAGAGGTGCCGCGGAACACACCCTTTCCCGGGAGAATGCAAACTGGAAGCTGGAAACACTGTGTCCATCCACTCGCATTCCAGTAGCCAGAATTAGTCACAGGGTCCCAGCCAGCTCACAATGGCGGCTGAATAAAGGTTGGACATTTCTGACAAACCCCTGGGAGATTCCAATTCAGGAGGGCAGGAGACCTGAAAAAGAATTCCATGAATTTCACAATGTGTTTAAGACAAGATTCAGAGAGAATATTCACGAGACCCCTCATTTTACAGGTGAGAAAACTGAGACTTAGAAAGGTGAAATGACTTGCCCAGGGACACCTAGCAAGAGACGAACCTAGCATGCCTAAGTTCAAGTTGAGTCTTCCTCCCGTCAAACTACGCCACTTCTCCTGAAGGAAGGAACCGTGAGAAGGCCGACACTTCAGGCCTCAGCGTGAGCTCTTGCAGTGTAGCATTACCTGTGAGCTTGTCAGAAATGCAGATTCTTAGGCTCCACCATAGACAGCGGGTGGGGGCAGCAATCTGTGTTTTAATAGGCTTCCAGGTGATTCCATCGTACTCTAAAATGTGCTTTAGGCAAAGGAATGAATCTCTAAGCAGGCAATTTTCAGAACTCAGGGCAGTTTTAGGGATGTTTTCCTGGGACTCCTCAAAAAGCCTGCAATGCTCTGAGAGATCATTTAGGGACCCAGCAAACAGAGGGCTACTAAGAGGAGCAGAACCGAGGCCACACGTGGGTGCCTTCTCCTTGGCGGGGTGGTTTCCTGGGACCCAGGGAGGCACATGGCTCCACTAGAGGCAGTACAGGCAAGCGTTCTGGCCAGGGACCCGCCAGCATCTAGTTTCATTCCCTCAGCAGCCCAGATCCAGACCCTCTCTGACCCCAGGGCTTGCCTGGGCTGTCCAACAATGTTAGCTTCTTTTTCTTGCAGTTTCTACAAACCAGCTTCTTCGCTCTCCAGGGATAGCCTGCAGATTTTCACAGCCCCTTTTCCTCTTCTGTTTCTTTTCCCTTTTGCCTTTAAAATATGTATCCGAAGGAGGAGAAACCTCCACTCTGTCCTTTTCAACACGTTAGCAAACTAGAAATTAGACATTAGGAAAGGGATTTAAGTTTGGGAGTTCCTTTGAGATTCTGATCATTAGGATTTCCTATAAAGACAGAGACAAAGGCAGCTCTCAACAGACTCCAATCCCAGACAACCCTACTCCAGGCCCCAGGAAACTCTCAGCTTGGCTCTGTTGCTAACTCATTGCTGGATCTTGGGCCAGTCCCCTAATCCTACTAACCCTTAGTTTCCCCACCTGTTAAACAAGGGAATTGAACAAGTTAACTTTGTGTTTCTCAGCATTGGCTATGGAGACCGCAGACATTTGGATAGCAGGCCACAGAGGAGCACCACTGACCCACCTCCTGGTGACAGCACGCCCAGATGACAGATAAATCACCCAGGAAGGACACAATAGCCTGTGTCCCTGTCCTAGTGACTGTAGAAAGCCGGGTGAAGAAGAGTTGCTTAGGAGAACCGGCAGATAAGCTCAAGAGCCCTGTGCTTGGTTTGCTGTGACCCTTCCATCCATCCGTTCATCCATTCCTTTATTTCCTATCTCATCTTCATCCAAAAAATTATTGGAGGCAGATGTAGCAATGCTAAAAGCTATTGCTTTGATGCGACAGGACAGACAATGCCTTTGCTATGTTGAGAGAGAAAAGGCAGAGGAGGGTAAAAAGAGAAGGAAGGAGAAGCTAGAATGACTGACAAGTAGCTAAGGGGAAAAAAGAAAGAAAGAAAATACTGTCTCCATCCAGCAAAGTGCCATTTACTAAGCAAACAACGCTTTCTATTTTTCTTTGGCTCTGTTCTCAAAAGGCCTCTGCCGAGCAGTATCGATTGGAGAACTGGGCCATGGTCCCCCTGCCAGGCAGAATCCATCAAGGCAGCACCAGCGCTTACAGGAGATGGTTTTCTGGCTCTGGTGGAGCAGGAGCCCAGCAGGTTGCTTGCAGGAGCCA
>RJWJ010036886.1:0-15823 GCA_004363605.1 Indri indri | reverse complement strand
TGTTACCTCAATCTGAGAATTCTTGTCTTTTAGTAGATGATTTTAACAGATACCTTTCCTTATTATAATACTTGATTTGGTTGGCTTCATGTATTTAATTTTGTTTAATACTTTAAAATAAATATTAAAAAAATACTTCTTTCATTTTCTTTCTTCAACTCGATGGACCGTATTTATTTGCATTTGTTTTATAGAAATCTGTAAAATTTTCATCTCATTTTAAACTTTTAGCTTAAACAAATGGTTATTTTTATGTATTTGAAAATATATTTTCAAACTATTTCTCTAATTATCAAAGAGCAAAATTAAAAGATTTTTTTCTCTGCCTTCTGCATCAAACAGAATTTAGCATACTTTGCCTGTTCGCTGCCTTCTCTCATCCACTTATGTTAATATAATATATTCTTTTGGATATTAATTGTTGCTACCAGTGATAGCTTTTACGTTGTGTCTCTTTCTCCAATAATGATTTTTGATGTCTACTTTCCTTAGATAGCACTATTTACAATGATGGGATACAATGTTATCTCTTACCAATTTCTGTGCTAACTGCCGTTCGTTTTATAAAATGTCTTTCCTGCTATTAAGCCCTTGATTTTGATTCATCTCAGAGTTAGCTAGAGAATGTCTTAAGCTATTTTTCCCATGTGTAGCCACGTGGGTGGCTTCTTCTTTTTAAGACTTCACATTATTTTAGAATTTCTTTCTTTTGCCTTTATACACCAATGAAAACCTGCAGGGTCTAAAAATTTATGGATCACAAACTTTTCCCTCATCAGTTTCATGAATGTTTCTCTAGTACATTCTGGTATTTAATGTTACAGGAAAGTCTGAGGACAGCCTAATTTTGTCTCTTTATACACCCTTCTGTTTCTTTTCTTTTTTGTGTTTTACAGTGCAGGATTTTTTCCCCTTTATTATTATAATTAAAGTCTTTCCACATGACTTGTCTAGATAGGTTATTCTTTTTTTGTTTTGCCTCAAATGCTCTGATGTCCTTTTTACTGACTATTTGAGGACATGTTTTATGTGCTAAAAATTTCTCTTCAAATATGTAATTGCTTCTTCCTCTGTTCAGTTGTACTTGGTTCCCTCTGGGGGGCTGTATCTAGGCCTGGGGTGGTTTCTCTTTGTTTTTTTCTCCATATCTGTCAACATCTCTTCCATGATTTCATCCTCAGAAGCTTTCCTTGAGTTCCCCACCAACAAACAATCTAACCCCACTGATTCAATTCTCCAGCCTACAACATTAAGAAAGTACATTTTTGAAGAAAAATCAATTCTATTGGGGATGGTGATCATGGAGGTAATCAGAGAGTGGGACAGTTTCATGAGTATGGTAGTATTTTAATTTAAGAGACTTGCGTGATTTATAAAATTAAGAGTCCAAGAAGCAGAAAAGGCATTTCAGACCATATGTGATTAACTGAGTCCTGATTAAGTATATGAAAAGACAGGGTAGAAGAAAAATCCCAAGAGATAACTGGAGATATTTGAGGTTTTATAAATCTATGTAATCATAATCATATTGTAAGCTAGAATTTGCTAAAACAGGATGGGGCCTGAAATGTTTAAACATGCAACCATTTTCTATTTTGATGTGTGTGTATGAAGATGAAATAAAGCAGTTTCAAGCTTATCTATATTAGGAGTGTACTACAGAGCAATTTGTGGTTTGAGTACCCTCTTAAATAAGGACAAATGCTTCTTTGTTTATGTGGTTTGGTCAAGGGAAACTTTGTAATTAGATATATAAGCTATGCCCATATCAGCAATTTGAAGAAGCTCTGATGATTTTATTTGACTTTTAAAGATGTAGAAGCACTCTTTCAATTCTTCTTATTCTCCATTTCTGTTACATTACTCTATTGATGATCACTTGCTTCCAGTCGCTTGGAAATGATTGCTTTATTTAAAACTGAACCTAATGCATTTCGGTGGTACCAAAATGTTCCCTCATTAAAACTGGTGACATTAAGTCGTATTGCTTTGATTGCAATGGTTGCTAAGAAAATCATCAGCTTAAGCAATACCGACTGTATTTCAATAGACAAATTAATCTTTTCTTGAAAGCCTCATCTAATCTCCCTTGTTCAACAGGAAGTTTTCTGCCTTGTAGGCATTTGTGATCTTTTGGCAGTAAAGAAGAAATATGATCTTTATAAGTAGAACTTTAAATGATTTTTTTAAAGTAGGAATGCATAAATGTTCTAAAAATAAGATTGACTCTACTTGAATGCAAGTTTCAAAGGGAATGGATTTATAAAGTATTTGTTTCTGCTAGAAATGCCATTTGGCAGAAAAAGCACTTTCTTATAGCAGGCAGAGAATAGGATTGAGGCAACCATAGCAAAACCTTAATTTATGAAAAATACCGTTTGTATTTTTTCAGACTTCTGACCTTGAACAAAAACCTATTTATCCAGATTTTCCTATCTATAAAATGTGTTCATTTTTTTCTATCTTATTTGGAAAGTCATTATGAAGATTGATGATGACTTCTCAGGAATAAGTTCTGTGTAACTTCTTTTAACAGAGTGTATTAATATTTTACTCTTCAATGAAATTAATGCAAACTAATGTAGCCCAGCCAGTTATGTTGCCAGCTGTTGCCTCTCACCAGACAGGGAAGTTCAGAGGAAAAATTTTTGGGAGTGTGCCTTCCCAGTGTGCAAAAATTTCCTGAGTGCACAGAACAAGTCACTCTGTTCCTAATTATTCTAGGCAACATTGTCTGTTTGCTCTTCTTGTTTCCCAGTAATCCATAGCCAAAGAAACATATTTGAAGTTGTGCCTCAGTGTGCATGGGACACTTCCATCTGTACCACACAAACTCAAGTGGCAGATGCTTCTCTGCAGCAACTTCTCCCCAACTCATAATTTCCAGAAAGAAAGCATCAATACTGTCCCTATAGACCAGTTGTATTTTATGTCCCGTCTTGACATTCATGTGAAGTAAAGCTTGAGGGAGCCAGTCAACATGAACTATGATATAATTAGATGCCTCAGAGTCATGTTAAAAGATGGAAAATATTATGTCTCTGCAAGTCTGAAATTTGGACTGGTGTATAGACACTGAAATGCAGAAGGACACCAGCAAGATGTGAATATTGTGCTTGTGGACCTTCTATCCAAATAAGAAGACAATACATGAGAAAAATGTCGAGTAAGGTTGGGTCTAGATTTTGTAGGCAGACACAAATGTGCATATAATTTTGAGCCCCCTGTTGTAAAAAAAATCCAAAATTAAGTATGGAAATGGATCCTTACTTTGAAAAAGAAAAAAATACAACAAAATTGGAAAATTTTAAAAACAAACACCACAACTATAACAAAATCCAGAAAAATATACTCCTTAAAAAAAATAACTCCCCAACACAGTACTAACTATCCTTTTCTAGCCCCCCGCCAATTCTTTGCTGTATACTCTCTTGCTCCTTCTTTTTATGACAATAATTTTGGAAAATTATCATGATGAAAATCGATAGATAACTCAGGTTCCCTTTAGAGTGGTTATCAAAACAATGTTTTTTTGTGTGTTTAAGTATTGAGATGCATAAATATGTAAATTATCACTTAGAGCATCAAATCATTATATTACTGTTTTAGGCTTGTGCTCTACAATCAGAGTTTCTGATAAATTGTATTTTGCAGGATTCTTATCACTTGAAATTCACCTCTAATAATGAGGGTTACCAATCAGTAAACCCAGAGCTGATGAACGCTATACACGATATGTCAAAAGGAGCTGCTTCTTTGAAGGCAAAGCAGTTCTAAATCTGATTCTGGGAATTTGAAGAAGGAAGAAAGAAATCTCAAGAGAAATGACAAACAACAGCAACAATAACAACGACAGAACATGAGAAGGGAAATGGAGAAGGAGGAATTGTGGGAAAGGAGAGTGAGTCAGGTTTTCAGGCTGTGCTGAGCACTTAATGTACACATCTCATAAAATTATAAGGTCTTGAGATAAATTATATTTTCTTGATTTTATAGATCAGGAAAATGAGGCTCAGAAATGTTAACTAACTTGTTCAGTCTCACACAGTTAGTCAAGCTACAGCCAGAATTTAAGTCCATGTTTGCCTCATTCAGATTATTCATTCAATAAACATTTGTTATAAGAACGTTGTATATGCTATTTTCCTAGCACTGAGGGTGTAAGAATAAGTAAAATATACTTACACTTTCAAATCAGTTGCTGTTTCCCATGGGCAGTACTTAAAGAATGAGTAGTTTTTTACTAACTGGAAAAAGGAGAAAGGAAATTGTAGGTAGTAAGATACGGATTAGCAAAGACAAAACAATTTCTGATAGGGCGAAGTGTCAACAATGATTTCCGCAAACATTTAGGTTGCTGTTAGTGTTGGTATTCGTACTCCAGCCTACCACAGTCTAATGAGCAGTGGAGAGCAAATCTGTCACGTCATGGATTTTAGCTTTCTGACCTTTCTTTTTGTTATTTTTTATCTTTGGGTATCACTATGTAATAAGAAAGGAAACATAAACAAACATCTGAAGTCTATTCCGGTGCCTAAGGATTTCCATAGTATATTAGTCAAATCAAGTTGGATGGGTATTGATGGATGGGGTTTTAATTCAGATTAATTGTTGTCACTTATCTGGTGTGTAGACACTGCTATAGTTTCCTAAAAGGCAGGAAGTACTTGGCAGAATGTCATGCTCCCTGCTCATGCTTTCAACTAATTTAATGATGGTGATGAAGATGAAAGTGAGTGCGGCAATAATGCACATTTAACAATATTTGTTCCATTATTGTAGGCCTTGATTATCTGAAATGTGAGCACAGTAATAGATGTCATTTTGATTTGCACTCTAGGACAAGTGAAATAGTTGCATGTCAACCAGGATGAGATATATATAATGTGTTAAACCAATCTTGTCATTTAATATCTGATGAATTACAAGTGATCACCCTTCCTGAAATATATCAGTTTCTTCTGGTAGCACACCAGGTATTGTAGTTATAGCTGGTGCAAATTGCTGTCTAAATGCATGCTCAATTTAACAACTGTCTGTTAAAGTTATCAACACATTCTAACATCCATCATACAAAAGAATCCCTTCATGCACTGAGGCAGAAATGATTATCAAAATGATGCAGGAAAGGAAAATACCCTTTGGTGCACCTTACAAAACCAGCACATGCAATAGTTTGGAAAACAGGCATTTTTATAGCATGGGAATATATAGTATAAATTTGATGTGGCAGTAAAATTTTTAAAAAAGGGAAAGAGAGAGCAAAGAAAAATCTTTCCATATTGCACACATGCTAATCCCTCCTCCCAGAAACCATAAAATGCATAAAACAACCAGCAGGTGTTTTAAAACTTAAATTAATTGCCACCACATTATTATTAATTTCAGAAATGCTGAAAAAGGACAATAAAAAGTATGTGTTAATACAATGGTAGATGGGATACTTGAAAACAAACATAAAACGTAACCAGGTTCAATTGGATGTATTTTGTTCACAAAATGGCAATTACTAGCATATTTATTATGTGACTAGAATATTGAACTATTAGGTCATAGGTTATTTAGGAAGTTAGAGGGAGTGTGGATTGGGAGCAATTAAGGAGGGAAACCAACTACCTCAAGTATTCCATAGAAAAAATGTGGTAACAAATTAGAATGAGAATATAAATAAAGCAGAATATATACTACACTTTATAGATACTCTATAGACATATGCTAAATAAATAAAATAAAAAAGTACAATATAAATTTTAATTTATTCAGCTCTTTTGAATTAAATTAGACATAATTCAGTAAATGATCACTAAGTACCTATGTGTACCTGGTACTATGTAGATGCTGTGGGAAATAAATATGATGACTTCTGATTCTTCTTTCAAACATGCACATATAATTTTTGAATTTTCCTCTATCGCCTAAGTATATAAGCACTTACAGGGAGCTATATAGAGTGGAGTTAAGAGCTTGGGTTTGGGAGCCATACAAACCTCAGTTCAAACCTGGTCTGCTACTTGCTCATTGTGTAACAGTGGGAAATATAGTTACCTTTTTCCTCAGTGGTTCCATTTATAAAATGGCAATAAGTACATCTACTGCATAGGATTGTCTGAATTAAATAGGATTTTGTCTTAGCCCAGGAACCAGCTGGACCTCTGAGGATACAAATCAACTTAGCAAAACAGAGGGAAAGAATTCAGAATATTTCCAGAAATGTAGGAAGGAGGGGTTCATCATGAGTACTGATGGAGAAAATAGAGCAAGTGAGATGGAAAAAAGCATAAGCTATAAGCATTGCAAGCTCCTCCTCTGGCCCAGAAAATCTGAATAAATTCCATATAAATTCTCCAAGTCCTTATTATGAGTGTTCTCTCTCTGTCTTTGCTACCCTATCCCTGGTGTGTGTGCACGCACGCGTGTGTGTGTGTGTGTTGTGACTAAGCTTTGCATCAGGACAAACAAGCAACACATAACAGCAAAACAACATGGAAGCATGGAGAAACATGAGGAAGTGAGAGATTTGAGAACCTGCTAAAAACTTGGGTGGCCTAGAATTCTTCAGGTGATGGAAGTAGAAGTCTAAGGCAATTTACTTAAATCTATGACTGCCAAAGTTATGTCTGCTGATAACTGGACTATGTGTCGTTTTTCTTTTCATTTTTGTCAACTTTTTATTTTGAAATAATTACAGGTTTATAAGAAGTAGGAAAGACAAGAGGGAGTGATCTCATGTACACATCACTCACTTTTCTGCAAGGTTACATCTTACATAACTATAGTATAATACGATATAAAAACCAGAAAACTGACATTGGTATGTGTCTGTATAGTTCTGTGCCAATTTGTGTAGCTCTATGCAAATCTACAATTTATCACATGTTGATTCATGCAACCACACCATAATTAAAATACAAAACTATTCCATCACATACTACCTCTTTATAGTCACACTTGTCTCTCTCTCCTGGTCTATTACTAATCTGTGGCAACTTCTAATTTGCTCTCCAACTCTGTAATTTTGTTACTTCCAGAACATTAAATAAATAGAACCATACGGTCTGTGACCTTTTTAGACAAACTTTCTCTCACTAAGCATTAATACCCTTGAGGTGCACCCAAGTTGGTGCATCAGTAATTCCTTCCCATTTAGTTGCTGAATAGTATTCCATAGTATGTCTGTACCACAGTTTCTTTAACCAGTTACTAATTGTGGAACAATCTGGCTGATTCCAGTTTTGCTTATTACAAACAAATCTACTATGAACAATTGTATACAGACTCTCATATAAATATGTTTTTATTTATCTGAGAGAAATGGCCTGGAGCTCAATTATTGTATCATTTCCTTAGTAAAAGTTTAGTTTTTTAAAGAAACTGCCGATTTGTTTTCCATAATCTTAATTTACATTAGCTGATGACCAGTGATGTTTAACATCTTTTCGTGCTTACTTATGATCCATAAATACTCTTTGGTAAAATGTCTCTTCATGACTTTCATCCATTTTTAATTGATTTTTTTTTTTTTTTACCATTGGGTTTTTATATTTCTTACTATATTCTAGCTATGAGTCCTTTGTCAGGATGTGTAGTTTGAAAGTGTTTTCTCTCAGTCTGTTGCTTCTCTTTTAATACTTTTAACGGGGTCTTTTGCAGAGAATTTTAAAAAGTTTTGATGAAGTCAATTAATCTAATTTTTTCTTTTGTAGACAGTGCTTTTGGTGTCATGTCTAAGAGCTCTTTTCTTCTATGTTATCTTCTGAGAGTGTCATAGTTTTTTTGTTTTATATTAAAATATACTTTTAGATAAATTTCATATAATGTATATGATTTAGTTAGAGGTTCACTTGTTCTCACTATGGATATCAATTTCTCCAAAAATATTTTTTGAAAAGACTATTCTTTCTCTATTGAATTACTTTTATCACTGTGTTAAAAATTAGTTGGGCATATTAGTATGGGACTGCTTCTGAGTTCTCTATTTTATTCCAGTGGTCTATGTGCCTATCCCTCTAACAAGTCAAAAAGTCTAGATTACTGTACCTATGTAATAAGTCTTGAAATTTGGTACAGTGATTTTTTTTTCCCATTTTCATTTTGTAAATTGTTTTAGCTTTTGTAGTTCCTTTGCCTTTCCATATAAAGTTTACAATAATCTTGTCTATGTCTACAGAAAAAATCTTGCTTGGAATTTAGTAGGAATTGTGTTACAATTATAGCTTATGTAACAATTTGGGGAGACCTGATATCTTCACTGTGTTGATCCTGCCAACCCATGAATGCAACATGTCTCTTCATTTATGTAGATCTTTATGATTCTTTTCTCAGTATCTTTTAGTTTTTAGCATATGTGACCTGTAAATGATTTCTCAAGTATGTTTCTCAGTAACATTTGGCATATTTTATCACAGTTTGCATTGAAATGATTGTGTAGGTTTCCTCCTTTGCACATAAACTTCCAAAGGATAAATCAATCTTTCTATCCAACTGCTCCTCCATTCCCAATAAGTACCACATCTCCTCTTCCATCCCGTGCCTAAATATAGAAAACACAAAAAGCTTTGAGGGAACAGAACAGAAGACCAATTGTGATATATATTAAGATCTTAACTTTTGCATTCTGTATGATTTACTAAAAGCTTGGGAAAAAAGAGGTATTTTACAGGGTTTATGTCCTTGAATGATTGCTCTAAAGCTTACATTTTATGATGAAATACATAGAGTATTTTTAGTTTGCTTCAAGGTGATTTTATTTTATTGAAATATGGTTTCTATAGAAACTGTGCAAGTATACTGACCCCCAACAATAGACTTGAAAACATTTATGGCATGCAAAAATTTTTACTTTCCTTAATCGCTACATCATGGCAGTAAATTTCAGTATTCTAAATTAAATATAATATTACACTAACACTGTGAGATATAATTTTAAGGACAAATATTCTCATTTACTCCCCAAAATAACTGTCATTTCTTATGTTAGAGGTAGATTTGTAAGGCTATCTTTGGATTAGTTTGCAATTGCATATAACATCCTCATTTTAAACCCCAAATTTAGTGTCAGTGTTAATGCTCAGCTTAGAATTCTGGGCTTCATAACCTTATTTGGAGACAGTTTAGGGACTATGACTAGTCAATAGGATTTAGAAAACTGTTTCTTCTTTTATTTGTCTCATTTATTAATATAAATCTTTTACACATTCCATGTTAGGTTTATCTCTTTGTTGTTCTAAATTTAATATCAGATACTAATTGGCAGTAAGTTTATTTGAGGAAAAGTCAATGTTTATAAAGAATCAGGAGCTTATTTCACAAAACAGCTTTTTTACTTATGGTAAGTAAATATGAGCATTTCTTATTGAATGTTTAAACCTTTAAAGAAAAATCCGTAATAACATTCTACTTCTTCTTTCAAGAGTTGGAAACTATTTTCCATCCATTGAATATGAATTAGACCATGTGACTTGCTTTAACAAGTAGAACGTTAGCAAATGTGGTTATAGCTTTTGTGAAATCATAGGAAACCTGTGGAATTTTAAAGATACCAGTATAATCAAAGCACTACTTTTACTAAAGGTTAGCAGTTAGTTCAAATTAGAAAACATGTCTGTGCCCCTAACTTTTTAGAAGTAGGAAACAGGCTGAACAAGCTCTTAGGTAATTCTTTTCTAAAAGGAAGAATGGCTCAGAGGGCAGAGTCAAGAACCATAGGAAACAATAGACTTGGGAATTATTTGCAGGGAGTAGAGTCCATCTCTAATCAAAGGAACTTTTGTGTTTCCATGAAATGTGACCTGACATCCTGAGCCTGGCTAAATTCCAGGATTGCTTTGGACCAATACCTCTATTCTTTCTCTCTTGAAATGGGAGTATCTAATATTATGTCCATGTTCGGGGAAGATAACTTATCTTTTTAGTTTACATGTCACTGAATCAATGGGAGATGAATCGTAGGAGATACATCTATCTTAGACCAAACACAGATGATGAGATACTAGATTTTGAGACTGGTGGCTAAAATGTATTGGGATTTTTTTGGAGTCTATGGAGAGAATGAATTATTTTGCAAGTGGAAGGAATGTAAATAATTGTACCCATAAGGTACTCTGTGGGAAAGTAAAAAATAAAATGGCCACAGTATTTTTCATCTTCCCTATGAGGAAGTAAAATATATTTCTCCATTTCTTGTGATTTACATTAACCAATGGTATATTAGCGAGCATTATACAGAGGCCTCAAAGCACTTGTGCATTGGGGTTTTCCATGTCTTGATGTTTTTTGAACACATCACCATAAAAGAAAGTCTCTGATCAGTCTGTAGGCTGATGACAGTTATATAATCCAGATATCCCTATTTCTCCAAACAATCTCCAAGCATATGAGTGAGGGCTTCCAGTACAAGTAAAAAAAAATTCATATCAGTTGAAACTTATTAGCCAGTTGAAAACTGACTGCAAATGCATGAGTGAGCCCAATTGACAACAGAGATGAGACATCCCACCCAAGCCCTCACCAAATTGCTGACCCAAAGAATCATGAAAAAATAAACAGCTATCATTTTAAGCTATAATATTTTGAAGTTGTTTTTTTAATACGGCAATAAACAACTAATAAATTTTGCCAATGCAAATACATTTACTTACTCAACAAATGTTTATTATGCATCTATTATGTGCTATTTTTTACATTTAACATAGAAACATTTTAATCCAAAAAGAATTACTAAATTTGATCCTAAAATTTAAAATATTAACACATGAATCTATAAGATATATCTTTAAGTAAATGGTTTATATATTTTAAGTGAACTGACCCTATAGCTGGAGATTTACTTAAAAAAGAATTCTCTACTTAATATCCACACCCTCTTCTTCTAGTAAGAGCACACTAATTTTCACTGGGAAAGAACTCAATTGCCCAATATCATTACATGTGTTTTGTTAGAGCTGATTTTACATCACCTAATCAGAGTATTATACCCCCTGTCCAAAATGTGATTTAGGGATGAGTACATGACCTCAATTAAATCAATTCCTGTTAGCCTTAGGAACTTTTATTGGAATTTTATTGAAAAAGACGTTTGTGTCTTCTCAGGTGGCTGAGAGAATAGAATTGTTTGCTTCCACCTTGCTACCAACTAAGGAGTTATTGACTTAGCATTGGCTCAAAAGAGACTAATAAAATTGAAATGGAAAGAATGAAACTCAGTCCTGATGACAGTATTTCAGATATTGAACCTACATTTGCTTGAAGCCTAGAATTTTTAGGTTTGAGAACCAACACATTCTTCGAAGTCAACTTAAGATGGATTTCCAAAATTTGCAGCAGAAATAGTTGTGCTAATAAAATAAACTGGCATGAGAATGTGTGTCACATTCTATGTTTGACAGAACCTCCTTGCCAAAAGAATCTCCCCACCCTAATCTACTTTTATTTCTCTGATTTGGTTTAATATATTAATAGGCCACTGAAAACCCCTTACAGATCTATATGGGTGTGTACAGTATTCATACGGGCTGCCTCCACCTGCTTTACTCCTAATCTTGTTGGCACAAGCTCTTAAATGATAACCACCACCTTCCTAATGCTTGAGATTTGAGAAAAATTAATGCAATGGTAAAATCTATACACCTTTAAAATACTCACATTTGATAAAATACATAACAAAATGATGAAAATGTATGACTATCTGGATTGTTATATAAAGGAGAAATGAATCTGCGTTTTATTAAGCTAACTATATTTTAGGCTGTTTTTGTTATAATTGCTTAGCATTTACTATAACTAATCCATATTTTCTTAATCAAGCAGTTTATTAGATATACCATATTATTCTACCAGTTAGGTTGAATGTAGAAACAGAAACCTCTGGAAGTATATCAAGACAAAAGGAATTAGGTACTTTGGCCAGGCGCGGTGGCTCGCGCCTGTAATCCTAGCACTCTGGGAGGCCGAGGCGAGTGTATCGCTCAAGGTCAGGAGTTTGAGATCAGCCTGAACAAGAGCAAGACCCCATCTCTACCAAAAAATAGAAAGAAATGGTCTGGACAACTAAAAAAATATGTATATAGAAAAAATTAGCCAGGCATGGTGGCACATGCCTGTAGTGCCAGCTACTCGGGAGGCTGAGGCAGGAGGATCGCTTGAGCCCAGGAGTTTGAGGTTGCTGTGAGCTAGGCTGACGCCATGGCACTCTAGCCTGGGCAACAGCGCCAGACTCTGTCTCAAAAAAAGAAAAAAAAAGAAAAAAAAAAAAGAATTAGGTACTTAGAAAATTGTTGAAAGGCTAGAGGAAAAAGTGTCAGAGAGCATCACTGGAATTGGACTTGTGCTTTCAGGGTTGTAGCAATGTAGCTGTGATACAGAGAACAGGAAAACATTTGTGGCTGTTGCTAGAATTACTGCTTCCATTACAACTGCTTCAGTTACTAGATGAAGGAATATAAAATTGAGCAATGGAAAAACTCTTATGTCTGTTGGACCTTAATTGAAGAAAGATTTTTCCTCAATTCTATCATCCAGAAATTATACAAGTGTAACTCATTAGTGGAACTCAATTGCATCTAAGATCTTAGCTATAATGTATGCTGGAAAATGTAGTTTTTGATTTCCAACCCTTATGATAGAGGAGAAAAACATAAAAGAAGGTGAGAATTAATGACTTTAGTTAAAGTATTTGAGTCTGAAGGCAGTCTGATGGTATGTTATCTCTTGTTCAGGGAGACTGGTCTATTTATTCTACTCAGGCCTTCATTGGATTGGATGGTGCCCATACATATTATGGAGGGCAATTGACTTACTCAAAGTTCATTGATTTAAATGTTAATCTCATCCAAAAACACCCTTCAGGATGACATGTAAAGTTAACCATCACACTTTCTAACCTTAGACATCAGGAAGGTGATGATATTTCTTGTTGTTGAAAGTAACAATTCAAAATATAGGGTTATACAAACTCTATGGAAAGGACTATGGGGATATCTCAAAGAACTAAAAGTAGAATTACCATTTGATCCAGCAATCCCACTACTGGGTATTTACCCAAGGGAAAAAAAGACATTCTATAAAAAAATCCACCTACACTTGAATGTTTATAGTAGCAAAATTCACAATTGCAAAGATGTGGTAACAACCTATGTGCCCATCAATACATGAGTGGATTAATAAAATGTGGTATATGTATACCATGGAGTTCTACTCAGCCACAAAAAATATGGTGAACTAATACCTCTTGTATTAACCTCGATGGAACTGGAGACCATTCTTCTAAGTGAAGTATCATAAGAATGGAAAAACAAACATCACATGTATTCACCATTAAATTGGAACTAATTGATCAACACTACTATGCACATAAGGAAATAAAATTCATTGGAAATCAATCAGGAGGGAGGGGATGGGTAAATTCACATCTAATGGGTACAATGCACACTATCTGGGGATGGGCACACTTGTAACTTTGACTCAAATGGTACTAAAGCACTATATGTAACTAAAACATTTGTACCCCCATAATAGTCTGAAAAAAAATATAGGGCTGTAATCATTAGAGTAGCTAGGCCCATATTGTCTAATGCAGTAGCCACTACCCACATGTAGCTATCAAAAAATTGAAATGTGGCCAGCCTGAATTGAGATGTGATTTTTAACATTTGTACCAAAAATATAATATTTAATTAATAATTTTTTATTGATTTCATATAAAGTCACCACGTTTTTAGTCTAGCCTTTTCCCTAAGAACATTTAATCAGTTGAAAGCTTTACTAGATGTTTTTGACTTTATATTCTTTACTCTTATTGTTTGGAGTTAATAAGCAGGTATCTTTTCCAACCCTGCAAATTTCAGAATTAATGACCTTTATATTTCCCTTTTAATTCTGCTTGCAAGTTAGCCAATTCATTGCTGAGCTTATATTTTTTACAATTACTTGTCAATAGTAGCCAATGGCATTCCGTGCACATTACTGATGTCCTAGTTTCCAATCCTTCGTATAAATCTACAAGTACATTGGATATATAGTAGTTTTATGATGGCCATGTGTTCCTCCCAATTCATATATTTAAACACCATCACTAATGTGATAGAACTAAAAATCAATGCCTTTAGGGAGTGATTAAATCATGAGAATGGAGCCCTCATGGATGGGATTAGGGCCCTTGTAAAAGAGGTTGAGGGAGTAGTTTTGCTCTCTTCTGCTTTTGTGTGATGTGTGGACATCATTCAAGGTGCCATTTTGGAGAGACTGTGGCCATCACCAGACACCAAACCTGCTGGTATCTTATCCTGGACTTCCTAGACTCCAGAATAGATTTCTATTCTTCATAAATTACCCTGTCTCAGGTATTACATTGTAGCAGCAAGAATGGACTTTGACAGACAGAAATTGGTGCAAAGATTGGGGTATTGCTATAACAAATACCTGAAAATGTGGAAGTAGCTTTGGAATTAGCTAACAGGAAGGGGCTAGAACACTTTGGAAGTGCATGCTAGAAAAAGCCTAGATTGCCATAAATGGAGTATTATGGATGAATATGGTGAAGGCTCAAGAGAAGAGAATAGCTGTAGAAAAAACTTCAGTCATCTTAGAGATTATCTACATGGTTGTGATCAGAATGCTGGTAAAAATACAGACAGTAAAGGCCATGCTAATGAGGTCTTAGTTGGAAATTAGAAATATCCTATTGGAAACTGAAGGAAAACCATCCTTGTTACAAAGTGGCAAAGAACTTGGCTGAATTGTATGCATGTCCTAGTACTTTGTGAAAGGCAGAGTTTGTGTCCTACTGATGATGAACTAGGTAGGACATTGGTGGAAGGAATCTCTGAGCAAAGTGTTCAAGGTGCTGCATGGCTTCTCTTGACTGCTTATAGTAAAATGTGAGAAGAGAAAAACAAATTAAAGATGGAACTTATTATCAAAAAGGAAGCAAAATTTAGCAATTTGGAAAAATCTCAGCTTGGTCATGGAAAGAGTAAAAAAGCACAAAGGGTATGGCCAAGTGACACTTTGATGAGGAGATTAATATGGATAGAAGGAAGCTAGGTGCTATTCATCAGGACAATGGAGGAGTGTCCCCTAGGCATTCTGGAGGTTGTCAGTGCTGCCACTCCCACCATAGGCCCAGAATGAGTGCCAAGGCATGGGTGACAGAAATTTGTCAAAAGAGGAGCCTCGGACACCCACAGGAACTCAGCGTTTGCTGCCTTGTGCCACCTCAAGTCTCTGCCCCCCACATTTGGGTACAATGCTTCTTGGCCATCCCAGCTACTGCTCAAGTGGGCCCAGGTATGGCTTGGGTTGCCTCTGAAAGGTACAGGCCATAAGTCACAGTAGCATCTGTGCGGTACTCACTCTGCAGTCACACGGAGTACAAGAGCTGTGGGTCTATGGCTACCTGTACCCAGATTTAAAAGGATGACTCAGAGAGCATCAGGGCCTCCATAGAGAATCCCCACTAGGGTGATGTCTAGTGGAACCATGGGGGCAGAGTTGCCCCTTAGATTTCATAACTCTAGAGCTACCAGTGTGCA
Organism: Indri indri; assembly: GCA_004363605.1. Lineage (NCBI taxonomy): Eukaryota > Metazoa > Chordata > Mammalia > Primates > Indriidae > Indri > Indri indri. Next base: position 296 of record RJWJ010036886.1, on the reverse strand, counting down.
ATGACAGCCTGGGAGAGCTGGAGGCACTCACTCATTCCTGTGAAAGCTGCTGTGTGGGCTGTGCCCAGCAAAGCTGTGGGGTTTGTTTGCCTAGAGCCTTGGAGGCACAACCTCTGCCCCAGTGTGTTCAGAAGGTGGGACATGGAGTCAAAGATTATTCTTAAGCTTCAAGATTTAATATTGTTTACCTTGTTGGGTTTCAGACTTACTTAGGACCTGGTATTCCCTTCTTCTTTCCTCTTGCTTTCTCTTGGAATATGAATGTCTATCCTATGCTTGTCCAAACATTGTATTTT
>RJWJ010036885.1:0-15834 GCA_004363605.1 Indri indri | reverse complement strand
GGGGGGGGGGGGGGGGGGGGGGGGGGGGGGGGAAGTGGTGGGTGGTAAGTGGTGTGGAGGGAGGTTGGAGGTAGCATGACAGCATTCCCTGGAGGGCTGTGGTTAGAGTAGTTGCTCCACAGAGCTGCACTCTGGTCCCCCGATGCACTGAGAATGTAAATAATGGGGTGAGGAGTAAAGGCGCGATCCTCCTACACTTGCTCAGGTCCTAGATCCAACTATCTCCTCATGGTTTAATGGTCCAAACGCATCTTGGAAAAGCACTTTTATTCTTCAGACCCTTCCAATTTTCCTTTCTTTTCCCCTCAATGCTTGGGGTTGGGGGGAAGAGGAGGTGAGTAGGACGTGTTAGTAATTGGGGTTACTGTTAAAGGAGGAGGGACAGTCATTCAAGGGAAATCCGGACCAAGAAGACACCTCAATGGGTTGACATGGGACAGGAAGCAAGAGCGAATGATTTTTCCCTGAATCATCCTGATTCTTTCCTCTCTTTCCTCCCCTACCTCTGCGCCACCACTGCAAACAGAGGTGAGCAAAAGTTATTACCTTAGCTCCAAAATGACACACCTTAGGGAAGCAAAAATTAAAAAAAAAAAAAATAGGCCGGGTGTGGTGGCTCACGCCTGTAATCCTAGCACTCTGGGAGGCCGAGGCTAGAGGATTACTTGAGCTCAGGCATTCAAGACCAGCCTGAGCAAGAGACAGACCCCATCTCTACTAAAAATAGAAAGAAATTAATCAGACAACTAAAAATATAGAAAAAAATTAGCCGGGCATGGTGGCGCATGCCTGTAGTCCCAGCTACCTGGGAGGCCGAGGCAGGAGGATTGCTTGAGCCCAGGAGTTTGAGGTTGCTGTGAGCTAGGCTGACACCATGGCACTCACTCTAGCCCGGGCAACAGAGTGAGACTCTGTCTCAAAAAAATAAACAAATAAATAAAACAGGCCACTCACGAAGCACCATTCCAGACCATTGTCACATCATTTCCTGCATGATGGTCACGTCTTTATCCCGCGCAGCATGCCAACGTCATGATCACTCATTGACTATCAGATTGTGAGAGGTTGTAAACACCCAGTGCAAACTGGCACCCAGGTTGCAATTTCATGAACTAGGTGGGTTTTCATGGAAATGGTGTTGGGGTGCTGCTCTCATCAAAGACAGAGCCGTTGACCACCAGAGGGTCTGTCAGCTCAGACTGTTTAAAATTGAAGAGAAAAATCTGCAAACGTGATACAAGACAGGTGCTTCAAAGAAGAGGGATTTAAACATCAAAGGCTTCAGAAAGGCCCTTGGGAAAACGGATCAAGCTAGGGGATATTTTTGTAAAAACAATTCTTTTTATGATCAGACTCTAAAATCCACCATGAAGCAAAATCAACCAGGAAGCAAAACTATATTATACAATTGTGTCGGAAAAGTTCATCCCCTCTCTAAATAAATAATTCATGCATTCTTAGTTTAGGCTAAGACTTAGTCCATGTTTGTAATAGGGTAGCAACAAAATCTTCTTAAAAATAAACGTAATGAATTTTGAAGTTTTTCATATTTTTTAGTTTAGTTTTTCCTGATACATTCCAATCAAACATTGAAAAAATTAACTAATATGAACTTTTGCTCCCCATTGGAAATGGATTCCAGGAAAGTGGCTTTTTGTCCTCAGATAATGAGAGCATCTTATATGGCATACATGCACAAAGAATAGCATATGTGTTTAAAGTTAGTGATCAATCGCTCCCCAGGTTGATGTTAAAAATGGAAGGAAGGTGTTTTCCAGCAAGGGTCCAAGCCAATAAAGTTCTTATTCCCTGGAGCTCTTCATGACCTAGATAAGAGGAAATTCAGTAAGAGTCTTAGCTTTCCACAAACATTTTCCACCAACCAGGGAGGCAGTTATACCACCAAGCATCTTTTCTGCATACCAAGCTCCTGGAGAATTATAAAGAAAATAAAAAAGTCATAAAAACCCCAGTTCTTATTGTCAAACCGATTGCAATACAAACACACAATTATTTACGAACTCCCAATAAAGAGCCTTTAGAAAATAGAAATAACCTTAAACACAGCTTGCTAGAACTTGTCCTGAACAGATCATATTTATTCCCATAGGACTTTTTGTTTTCAGGCAATGGTTGGTATGTGAAAATAGTACTTGCATGAACAATGGTAACTATTTTAGTCGTGGGAGAAAAAAATTTAATAATTTCAAATGGGGGGAAAAAAATGAAGCGGCTTCTGAACAGAACAGTGTGACAGATTCCTAGTATCTTGGCAGCCGTCAGATACAACGAAGCCAAGGTGTTCTCTGGGAGAGTGTTGTGGGAACAGGGTGGAGATGCATTGGGCTGGGGGCTTGCCAAACCTAAGTCTGAGCCTTATTGGGCAATCGAAGCACTCTGGCATTGAACCGTGTGGATAGATCTGTTACCTATTAATCATGAGCAGATTTCAACTCTCTAAGCCTCGACTTTCTCTTTTGTAAAAATACTAATTTTTTCCATCCAGCTGTTGTTCAAGTGATAAAGTAATTAAACAGGTAGAGACTTATAGAAAGTGCTTAATGTTAATAAAAATGGTTATTATCTTGCCATTGCCATTATCACTACTGTTAATAATATTTATTCTGTAGCCCAAAACTAAGGAATGACCTTGATTTTTTCCAAATGAAATTTTAGCAACACTCTGTTGACAATAGCTTATCTCCTCTTGCCTCAAGAATTTTAGTCCCCGAAGTTCTCAAACAAGTTCCAGAATCTTTTTTTTTTTTTTTTTTCAGAGACAGGGTCTTGTTCTGTCACCCAGCCTGGAGTGCAGTGGTGCGATGATCATAGCTCACTGCAGCCTCAAATTCCTAGGCTCCAATGATCCTCCTGCCTCGGCCTCCTGAGTAGCTGAGGCTACAGGTGCAAGCCACCATGCCCGGCTAATTTTTAAATTTTTTGTAGAGATGGGATCTCGCTATGTTGTCCAGGCTGGTCTCAAACTCCTGGCCTCAAGTGATCCTCCCACCTCTGCCTCCCAAAGTGCCGGGATTACAGATGTGAACCACTGCTCCTGGCCCCTGAATCTCATATCTTGAACATCAAAAGCAACAGCAAAAAAACCAAAAGACCAAACACCTGCCCTTGTCCCTTCCTCCAGGAAGTGCTCCCATTTCTCTACTACTGTTTAGAGCAAAACTTTGTTTAAGGCTTACCTGGTACCACTATCCTCTCTCTCACCTCTCATTTTCTCATAAACCTTCTCAAATCGTATTCCTATCTCCACAGTTCCATTGAAATTCCTCTCATCAAGTTCACATATAACTTCCTCGTTTCCAAATCCAGTGGTCACGGCTCTGCTCTCTGCTTCCTTGGCCCTGTAGTAACACCTTATAGTATTCCTCCCTCTGGAAGCATTTCTTCTCTTGGCATCCGTGATAACCCTCTTTGATCATTCTCCTATCTTCCTGGCTACCCCTTTTACCATGACCTTGGCTAGACGTCTCAATTCTGAAGCGTCACTGCATTTTGGAGCACCATGTGGATGGAACAGCTTGGTTACCTTCTCGTCTCTCCTGGCTGCCTGGATAATCCCGCCCAGTCTCGTGGCCTTAAATAGCACCTATGCCTTTGTCTCTGCTAGAGAGGCAGGTGAGTGGGTGTCTAGAGGGAGGGGCAGAGTTACCCAGCCCCCACCTCCCCTCTGATTCCCAGGCTCCTCTTTCTATCTGCACACAAGACATGGACTCCCGGATGCAGAAACGGCGTTTGAAATCTAACATGCTTAAATCAAACCCGGGATGCCCCAGGCCCCTCACCTCCCCCAGGCTTCTGAATTTCGATAAACAGCACCTCTATTTGACATTCGTGGCAGTTGCTCTAAACCTGAAAATCACTGGGTCCTCCTCTCCCCCTGCCCTCATGGTTTACAGACTCTGCTTGTGAAACTTACCCTGGATCTGCCCAGTTCCCTCCAGATTCTTTGCAAACACTCCCGTCTTCATTTTCATCGGATCGGGCCACTCCTCTGCTTAGAACCCTTGGATGACTTTCAACACCGCTTAGAATAACAGCCTCGCTGGATCCCGTGAGACCCTGCGTGCTCTGGTCCCTGCTCACCCACGTTTATTCCCACACTAGCCTCCATTCTGTTCCTCTGTTCTTTCTTTCTATTCCCTCTTTCTGGAACGTTCTTCCCAATGACTTTCCCCACGTGTCTGCTTCTCGTCATTGGATCTCGGCCCACATGTGAGCTCCTCAGACAGGGCTTCCCGGACAACTCCACCTACAGGAACCCCTGTTACTATCCATCCCATAACGCTGGCAATGATTTGCACTGCACATACATAATACTATCTCATATCTTCTTGTTCCTTGTCTCTTCCCACAAGAACGAGGGCCTCACAGGACACGTTCTGGTCCCTGTCTCCAGTGACGGGCACAAAGCAGGCATTCAATAGCTGGTTGTCGGATGGAAGAGCCATGCAACAGTCAGTTGTCAAACATCTGTGTAAGGCTATGCCCTTTATAGATGGTCAGTTTTAGAATTTCAATACTGTACTTTCTTATGGGATGTGGAATAGGGGATGAGGGTGGTGATATCTGCTTTTCATTTTAATGGAAAACATACTAAAAATGCAAAGTCTTTTTGCATTCTTTGTATTAAGTGTCCCTCTCTCTTCCCTCTCCAGAATTTACACATTGTTTCAAGGCAAAATTAAATAGATACAAATAAAATGAATAACACAGGAGTTCATTGCTTTGGATGATCCTCCTCAGTGTTTCGCCAAACTGTCTTCTCTGGGTAAGGTCTGAATTGTTCTAATGCATGCACCCAAAAAGCAGCCATTGAGCACCTACTGCTTACCTCCTGAGAAGGCAAAGATGCCCTCACTTTGCCCTCAAAGAGCTTACCCTCAGGGGAATACAGCGGGACAAAACAGGTGGTTAAAGTCTACAGTGGCCCTTGTGAAGCTGGACACAGGCCGGGATGACGTTGAAGTCAGGGATACCTAGTTTCAGAAAGGCCTCCTGGAGGTGTCGCAGCAAGGCTGCCTCTGAAGGCGTGAGCGGGGGGAGGTGGGTGAAGGAGGGTGTGCCAGACAGGGACAGGAACAGCAGATTAAAGTGCACAGCAGGTGAACTTTAGAACTCTGCAAACCCCAGGAAAGAACTCAGTCTACTCGTGTCAGTTTGCTAGGGCTGCCATCACAAAGTGCCACGGCTAGGCAGCTTAAACGACAGAAATTAATGGCTGTCTTCACCCTGTGTCTTCCCTCTGTGTGTGTCCGTGTCCTAATCTCCAGTCATATTGGATTAGAGCCCGCCTGAGTGACTTCATTTTAACTCAATTACCTCTTTAAAGACCCTATCTGCAAATAGCGTCACATTCATAGGTACTGGGGTTTAGGATTTCAGCGTATGAATTTGGGGGTTGGGGGACACAAGTCAGCGCATAAGTAAACAAAGAAGGAGATTTTATTACAAAGATACCAGAATGCCACCTGACAAGAATACAGTTGAACTTGCAAAGAGTCTCTCTCTCTCTTCCTTCCGTCTCTCCCCCCTCTCATTCTTGCATCTGAGATTCTCTCTTTCATGCAATTGTGTGTATGTATATAGTTTACAGAATCATACTGATAACCATCTATGTAACTTTTCCCTAAGAAACAGATACTTCCAGTTACTCAAAAATACTGTTCCTGATTTGCCTTAGTCTGTTGCTGGGTTTTCCATCCTCTTCCATTGTTCTAACCTTGCGCCGATACCAACTTTATTGCAATAGCTTTATAATAAGTGTTGATAAAACAAACCGATGCACTTTTTCAGGAGCCTCTGGACTACCCTTCACCCTTTGTACATTTTAGGATGAGTTTGACAAGTTCCAGGCAGGGAGGTGCAGGGAAGACCCTTTGGGACCTTGGTTTAAAAAAGAATTGATCAGTTTAGGGGCAATGGATATTGAGTCTTTCCATCTACGAATGCAATACATCTTTCTATTTGTTTAGCTCTTCCTTAATGCCAATCCATAAAATTTTTAAATGTTTTCATAAGCAACTTGTTCCTTCTGGAAGATTTCTTCCTTGTTATGCTATTCTTTTGCTGCTACTGGAATCGGTATCTTTTCCAAAGTTATATTTTCTAACTGCTTTTGCTGATGCATAAAAAGGCAGTTGGCATTTTGTGCATTGATTTTGTATTCAGCAACCTAGCCAAACTCTCTTATTGATTTTCATAATTTTTCTAGATTCTTTTGGGTTTTCTATGTACACAATCATATCATCAATAAATAATATGTTTATATTTATTTCTTCCTTTCTAATCTGTATACCTTTTATTTCCTTTCCTCACTAGCTGGGACCTTCGGGAGAATGTCGAATAGAAGGGGTGATAATGGACTTTTTTTTTTTTTTTTTGAGACAGAGTCTTACTCTGTCGCCTGGGTAGAGTGGTATCATGGTAGTTCAGTGCAACCTCAAACTCCTGGGCTCAAGCCATCCTCCTGCCTCAGCCTCCCCACCAGCTGAGACTATAGGCTCACACCACCATGGCCAGCTAAGTTTTCTATTGTTGTTAGAGATGGGGGAAGGAAGAGGACTCTTGCTCCTGCTCAGGCTGGTCTTGAACTCCTGACCTCAAGCAATCCTCCCACCTCGGCCTCCCAGAGTGCTGGGATTACAGGTGTGAGCCACCACACCTGGTCGACATGTTTGTTTTCATCCTGATCTTGGAGGAAATGTTTTAAACCTTTCACTGTTAGGAATTAATTTTGCCCTGGAAGGAAGTTCCTTTCTATTCCTGGTTTACCAGGAATTTTTATCATGAATGGATGCTAAATTTTACACATGCCAGCCAGGTGTGGACTCATGGACTTGTGATAAAATTGTCTTTTTCTGAGCTAATGAGATAACTGGTGACTGGGGTCCCAAGAGAGCTTCAGGATGGGGCTGGTCACCAGAGGAGCCAACCATGCAATTAGAGGATGGGAACTCTCGGCTCCTGGTCCCAATTTCCAGGGACAGGGAGAAGGCCGGGAGATTCAGTCCAGCCACCGATGGCCAATGATTTAATCAATCGTGCCAATGTAACGGAGCCCCATGACAACCCTGCATGGTGGTGTTCCGAGAGCTTCTGGGTTGATGGTGATTCGTGTGCCAAGAGGGTGGCAGGATGGCACACCCCTTCACAGGGACGGAAGCCCCTACACCCAGGACTCCCAGACCTTGCCCTACGTACCTCTCCAGACAGCTGCTGATTTATATCCTTTATGATATCCTTTATAGTAAACGGGTAACAGTAAGTGAAGTGTTTTCCTGAGGTCTGAGAGCCATGACAGCAAATTATCAAACATGAAGAGGAAGTCTTGGAAACCCTCAATGTGTAGCCAAGTCCATAGGAAGCATCGGAGGCCCTGTGCTTGTGACTGGCACCCCAAGTGAGGGCAGTGCTGTGGGACTGGGCCCTTCGATCCAGGTAGATGGCTTTGGGGTCAAATTGAAATGAATTGGGCCGGGCGCGGTAGCTCACGCCTGTAATCCTAGCACTCAGGGAGGCCGAGGTGGGAGGATCGCTTGAGGTCAGGAGTTCGAGACCAGCCTGAGCAAGAGTGAGACCCCGTCTCTACTTAAAAAAAAAAAAAAAAAAGAAAGAAAGAAATTAGCTGGGCAACTAAAAATATATAGAAAAAATTAGCCGGGCATGGTGGCGCATGCCTGTAGTCCCAGCTACTCAGGAGGCTGAGGCAGAAGGATCGCTTGAGCCCAGGAGTTTGAGGTTGCTGTGAGCTAGGCTGATGCCATGGCACTCACTCTAGCCTGGGAAACAGAGCAAGACTCTGTCTCAAAAAAAAAAGAAAAGAAAAAATGAATTGAAATGAATTGCACAACACCCAGGCGGTGTCTGGAGAGTTGGAGAATTGGTCGTTGATGTGGAAAAAGATCTACACATTTCTCAGAGGCGTTGAGAGCACAGAAACAGTGCTTTCTTTTAGCGAAAGAAAAGGAAGAACCAAGGATGTCTCCCCATTAACATTCTGTATACGGCGGCAGACAGTCCCCCACCTGTGAAAGAAGTTCTACTGTGGATAAAATGCCATCAAACAGCATCACAGGCTACAGAGCAATCTTTTGTGAAAGGAAAATCGATGTAGCAAACTTTGTCATCCTATTTGAAGAAATTGCCACGGCCACCCCAACCTTCAGCAACCGCCACCCCGATCAGTCAGCAGTCACCAACACTGAGGCAAACCCCCTATCAGCAAAAAGATTACGACTCACTGAAGGCTCAGGTGATCCTTAGCATTTTTTAGCAATAAAGAATTTTCCAATTAAGTACAGTTTTTTAGACATAATGCTATTGCACACTTCATAGACAGCAGTATGGTGCAGATGTAACTTTTACATGCACTGGGAAACCAAACGATTCATGTGATTTGCTTTATTGCCGTAGTCACTTTACTGTGACCATCTGGAACCGAACCTGAAATATCTCCAAGGTGTGCTTGTATTTAACTTCCAATGACCAAAAATGACTGCCCCCAAAAGAAAAGCCAGAAGATCAACTCAGGGGTCTGGGATGAGGGGACCAACCTTAGATCAGAGAAGACATGCTGTCGGTGGGTAGGGAGCATCCTTGGGACGGTCGTGTGGACTCAGACATGCCGTGTAGACCAACACATGCAGGGGAAGAGATCTTAGCGGCTGTTAAAGCAGGGGAGGGTTTGGCGAGGTAATTGGGGCTGTACAGAAGAGGAGTGTGGCTTTCCCCCTAAAAATTGAACATGTAGACATCTGGATTATAAAATTTGAGGGCTGGGCTGGGCATGGTGGCTCATGCCTATAATCCTAGCACTCTGGGAAGCCGAGGCAGGAGGATCGCTTGAAGTCAGGAGTTCAAGACCAGCCTGAGCAAGAGCGAGACCCCGTCTCTACTGAAAAATAGAACAAAATCAGCTGAGTATGGTGGTGCACGCCTGTAGTCCCAGATACTGGAAGCTGAGGCAGGAGGATGGCTTGAGCCCAGGAGCTTGAGGTTGCTGTGAGCTACCCTGACTCCACTGCACTCTAGCCTGGGCAACAGAGTGAGACTCTGTCTCAAAAAAAACAAAAACACAAAACTATAAATTTTGAGGTCTGCATGCACTTACACAATCACAGACCCAACCAAAGGAACATAAAATGTATCAGAGATAACAATCTAATGTTTGTAACCAGAAAATCTGACAGAACTAAAACTTATGAAGATTGTCTGGTAGGAAAATTATTTTTTTTTCCAGAAGTATGTATATTTTCAAAGGGAGACCCTTCTGCAAAAAGACAACTGCCGAAGAGTCTCCTCCTAAAGTTAGACATAAATATTCAGCCAGGGTTAATGATCAGCGTTTGAAAAATTCAACTAGGAGATGACCTGCCTTCCCCTGGGAGAGATCCTTCTAAGATGTGGGGTAGCGGCGGGCCTCCGGGATATGACAATTTCATGGTGTGTTTTTCCCCACATTCAAATCAGATTCAGATTTCGTATTTGCATCGTCTGAAAGGCCTATTCCAATGCAGCCGTGTCCAAAAGAAAAGAGGGTTCATCTAATTCCATAAGGATTGTTTCCCACTAACTCAGCTGAATTTGAGAGAGTCACAAATTATATAGCTGTATTTTTCCATGTTAATCATAAAACATTTTCCAATAGGAAAAATAATATTTTTATAAGAGCTTAAGAATGCTGTTGTAACTTTGGCTTTCTACTAATGTCGTTCAGCAATGAGTTAGCAAATACACAATTTCCGAATTACCCAGGAGGTTGTCTGAGATGATTATTAAGGTCTCTCCTAAAAGTCTTTGGTTCTAAAATTATGGGCTTTTTTGAGGAATTGGTGTAACTTACAAAAATCACTACTATAAAGAGTTTGGTTGAATGCTATGTCCTCCCTTACTTCCAAGTGCCTTTGGATTGTAGCCTGAAGACCCAAAACATACGAAGATGATCCCACACTCTGCAAAGTTTCACTGCCTTCTAACAACCATCCTCTTCCTCGATGCAAAAGAAATGTGGGAATGGTGGGAGCCGGAGTATGAGTTTCATTAACTAGGACAGGCATCAGGGTTCGGAGAAGACGGGACATTGGGTGAAGAAGATGATGGCTCACATAGGAGGCTTTAATGGTGTACATTAATCGTGTATTCAAATTTAAAATTTTTTTAATTTATTTTTATTGAGACAGAGTCTCACCTTGTTGCCCAGGCTGGAGTGCAGTGGCATGATCACAGTTCACTGCAGCCTCAAACTCCTGGGCTCAGGAGATCCTCCTGCCTCAGCCTCCCGAGTAGCTGGGGCTACAGGCATGTACCACCACGCCCGGCTAATTTTTCTTATTTTTTGTAGAGACAGGGTCTTGTTATGTTGCCCAGGCTGGCCTTGAACTCCTGGTCTCATGTGATCCTTCCGCCTCAGTCTCCCAAAGTGTTGGGATTACAAGCATGAGCCACCGTACCCGGCCATCATATGTTCACTGTGGCTTTTTTTTTTTTTTTTAACATGAATAATAGAGATGAGGTTTTGCTACGTTGCCCAGGCTGGTCTCAAACTCCTGGCCTCAAATGATCCTCCCACCTCGGCCTCCCAAAGTGCTAGGATTACAGGCATGAGCCACCGCATCCAGCTGAGTGTTCGAAATTGAACTCAAAAATGTCCTTAAGCAAACTCAGCAGGATACAGCGGTACAGCAGAAGTGATTCTTGATTTTCCTCTGCCTGAGCAAGTAAGCTTAAATGCATCCAGTTTATAAGGAACGTCTTAAAAAAAAAGGAGAGCACAGCATTGACTGCAATTTGTAGCAAAATAATCTGCTTTTATCTATCTCTTTACTGTTAAGCCTGTATTTCTCTAAACACAGTCTCATTTACATATATCTGATTGTTTTAAAGAGGTAAAATTGCCCTGAAAAAGTATAAAGGCTATAAAAATGTATATTTATAATTTTATGACCTGGGCGATTTTCTGTCATATTCCCTACTTCTTAAAAATGATTTTTTACATTGTAGCATGGAGAAAACTGGAGCATAAATACATTTTTTGTTAAAAATATCATAATAGCTTATATCCTCTCTTAAAAGAAATCATAAATTTAAGCTTGTCCTTAAGGTAATATTTTCATCCTCCAGTCATAGTTTTTTCCTGCATCTAAACTAATTCAAGGCCCTTTGGCACAAGTGATGAGGAGATTGAATATTGTATGCTTTAAAAATAAAGGTTTCCTTTTGCATGTGAAGAAGGTTTCAGTATCAAACAGTTGGACTTGTTAGAAATTATAGGAAATTAAATGCAGGGAGATTAAGGAAAAAGTAAAAGTGAATATAGGAAGCTTGAAGGCCAATGATACTATCGGGAAGAACCGCAGTATAGAGATTTCTGGAGCCGGACTGCTGGGGTTTGATTCTGCCTCTACCGCCTTCACCCACGTGACCGTGGACAAGCTAATTAACCTTGCTGGGACTCAGTTTGTTCATCTGCAAAACGGGAATAACCATAAACGCCTACCTCGTAGAACTGGGATCATGATCCAATGAATCAGCGAAACACCTAGAGTATTTCCTAACAGCGTGCCCGTGTGCGTTTGTTCACACATTCATTCATTCAGCAAACATTTCATGAGCATCTTCTCTGTGCTGGGCACTATTAGGTGCCATCGCTACATCAGTGAACAGAATAGATCAAAATCCCTGCCCTCAGGGAGGTCACGGGGAAGTGAGGAACAGAGAGAGAGAGAGTCCAGATACATTTTAAAGACTAAGGGTCAGTTATTATTATTAATAATAATATTATCATTATTAATGAGGAAAGGACCATAAAACACATGACAGTAATCATGTGGACAGATTTGTATAGATCGAGTTAATAAACGTTCTCATTTAATAAGTAAATAATTTGATAAATAATTAGCTTATTTAATTAAGTCCATGAATGTAATGGAAGAAATATTCAGCTCCTTATTCCTACAATCAACTGAACACAAATTAGGAGCCGGGGGAGGAAACCAGTTCAAACACAGGGGAGCCCTCCGCCCTGGGCCCTCCGAGTGTTCTCAAGGCCAAGACCGACGGTGCTTTCTCAGCTTCTCAAAACAAGCCTGCCTCTTTGAATCTCCACTCTCTCCTCTCACTCGCTGCACCCTGGGGGCCGTCCCACTGTGTTACTTGGGGTTACACCCAGCCCCCTCCATGACATTTTTGTGTTCGGTTGTCTTTCTGTTGCTTCCCGGGCTGCTGTCAGCGATCCAGCTCGACAAATTGCTTGGCTGAGATCCGGATTTGTCGTGTTCCTTTGAAACTGTGATTCACAGTGTACACCCTTTAAACAGAGCCCTCTCAGCCCGCAAGACTGCAAAAGCTTGTTTGAAAAACAAACGGCAGAACAGGCTGTCTACCCGGGTTTCCACGCTGCGGGCTCAGATGGGCGAATGTAATTAGGAGGGCACGTTTGAAAGCTCTTATTATTTTTTAAATGAGCCAAAATGTTTTTAGACGCCGATCAGATGGTGATGTCACTTTACACCTCCAGGGTGCCCGACACAAATCCAGTCAGCTGAGAAAACAAAGTTCAAAATTAGAGCTTAATAAGGAAGAAAAGAACACATTGATCATCTCCAAAGTAGCCTTAGGATTTGGGTGTGTTCGAATTGTACTTTTCAATCTACTAAGAAACGGTGATGATTTCAATAAGCCTATAGGATTGTTTGTTTATGACTTTTCAACTCTAGATAGAGCTTAGGGTCATGTCTTCTCCTCCCACTCTCTGATGTGTAGGATGGGACGTTATTAGCATTTGCCTCTTGGTATTGTTTTGGGGGTTCAATAAGATAATGTATGTCAACACTTAGTGCCACACCTGGACAGAGCAAACATTCCACAGATCTTGGCTGTTGTTCTTATCATTTTTTGTATAGCTGGGGCCGTGTGCACCCACCCGAGGAGAAATAGGGTTGCAAAAGCAAAGCATCATGTCTGTGACCTGTCTGCCCCTGGCGCTATCAGAACCCCAGCCTTGTGTAAATTATTTCTCAATGGCTCAGAGAGCCCTTCAGGAGTGCTATACGTCTGTTTGAGATGTTGTTTCCCTCCGTCTGGCCCCTGAAGCCATCTCAATGACTCTGAAGTGTCCAAACACCCTGACAATGGCACACACAGCCCTATTTATCCACCCTGGATAGAGCCACCCAGCTAGCTCCTTGGGTCTCCAGGTCCTCCTGGGGCCACCAATATGTTCTACCCTTCACCTGCCTGTTACTCGATGTCTTAAGGAGACAGGTGAAGCAGTCCTTCCACTCTTACCACCTGCTGCACTGAGGGCGCCAGCGCGGGTCCGTGCGCTCACATCCCCTCCTGGCTGGGACCCTGGTCTCTCACCCAGTGTCTTCCCTTCCTTGAGTTATTTGCCTGGGGTTCCTCGGTCCTCATGCAAATGGGCCCTGGAGGATCTGCCCAACCTGTTCTCCAAAATCCTGGAACAGTTCAGACTTTCAAACTGGGATTGCAGCTGGATTTTCTGGGAAGGCTGCAAGCGTACACGGTGGAGAAGAGCAAGGTATACATGGATCCCAGATCCAGCGTGGCTACCTGGGCAGCTACTTCACTGTTCTGTGCCTCGGTCTCCCCTCTTTTAAGTGGGGATAACCATACCCCGCTTACAGGGTCGCAATAAGGATTGAATGACACAACCATGGTAAGTTGTCAGCACAGTGGCAGGGGCAGAGTTGGCTTTTTTTATTCCTAGTTCCGCACCCAGACCCCTACTGACAACAGGACAACCCCAAACAGACTTCCCGCCCGCACCATCCTCTGCAAAACTCTTCCTCCTTCCTCATCTTCATCCACATCACAGGATCCTACCATTTCCAGCCCACCAATCTAATACCGATAACCCGAACCAGCAGAAAGTTTCCTTACTTCTCTATTTTGTTCTGTGTGTGAAGACCAAGTCCTTGAGCACCTAACGAGAAGGACCAGATACACTGGAGCCCCGCAATATTGTTAGACAATGTGAATCGAAACCTCTGGGCAGACTCACTAAAACGCAAACATCCCTGCTATTACATAGCTTTAGTGAAACAAAAGGAGGCTTTGCAAACAAATCTCTGGGTAAGTGTTGAATAATTGCTAGCTGTAGCCCTTCCTCAGCAGATGGAGTGAGACTATGCAACGCAACAGGTTTTTAACCTCATCACAAATGAACAATAGTCATACGAATACGTTAATATTAAATGTATCTAATGCTTCCTATGAGACCAGCATGGTGCTAAGTTTTATGAAGTTAGAATTACATGCATTAACTCATTTATCCCTCACAACAATCATGACATAAGTTTTACCATGAGCGCCACTTACGGATGAGCAAACTGAGCCAACGGATTTGATCCCAGTCAGATTTCTAGAGCCCCAGCTCCTAAACTTATACCAAAAGAAGAATAAAAGGAAAATTTTTTGAGAACTACATTTAAAACGTCTTCATATTGTCCCCCATGGCATTCTTTTCTAAAAGGAATATTCCAGGTAGTGTGAGGTCTTTGGACCTAAAGTCTGTGCAACCCAAATTCCAACAAGGCTGACTGCCCCCAGAAACCCACAGGGAGATGGGGCAGCCATGAGCTTGGGCACAAATTGTCCCCAGCCCTCAGTGGTCTCCTCCTGTGACCATGGCAACGTAGCCTGGCTTGTCAGCAGGGTAGGGTGGGAGACAGGAAGCCACAGCCGGCACTTCTGGATTCGTCAGACGACCACTCTGGGAAGACCACTTCAGACATGGGTGTCTGTGAATGGCTGAATTCACGACCGAGGATCTGGTCAGACAAGAGGCCAGCGTGCCCAGTGCCCAGATCCTACCAAATTCCTCTCTGTTGCATCTGCGTGCCTCTTTCCTTACATTCCCTTGAAAATAATGTTCTACCTGCTTCTTCAATCCACACCGACTGACCTTTAAATAAAAGAAAAAGAAAAAAAGTGTATAACTTAAAAAAAAAAAGAGGGAAAACCTTTAATGTCACCATTGCAGAGCAAGTTCTCAGGAAGGAAGAGGAATTTGCTAGAAAGTCTCACTTGCAGAGATGTCCAAGCTCTGGAGGCCTCCGCAGAGGGGAGGACTGAAGCTACTAATGACCGTAAGAGCTGAAACAGTAACAGTGTGGACAGCTAGATCTTCTGGTTTATGTTAGATGGCATGTGTTTGTCACCATCAAAGTGGTTTCCAGGGTTCCCCCAAATCCAGCTTCCCCGTAGCATATGAAGGCACGGAAGAGTTCAGAAGCCAATCCCCGGTCTCATTTTCAAAACAGAAAGCAGCACACTTGACTTGGTGTGGAGCCTAACAGGAATCTTGGAGCCATCTCTGAAGCCGGCTCCTCCTCGCGGGTGTGGCAGGCCCTGCCTCCTGCACTCACATGTCCCGAGAGGCTTCGGCCTGCTCCCCGAGACCCGAAGCCACACAATGTCAACACAGAACTCCTGTGTAAATATTTGCTCCGGAGAGAATGTCTTAAACGCTCACACGACCAATTTTCTAGCAGGCGGCGAGATGAAAAGGAGAATTAATGCGTGCATTAAAATAATTTCTTAGGAGAGCACGAATAATCGCTTTGCAGCCTTTGTCGCGGCACACGGTAAATGGCCTTTTGCCACTTCTCTCCC
Organism: Indri indri; assembly: GCA_004363605.1. Lineage (NCBI taxonomy): Eukaryota > Metazoa > Chordata > Mammalia > Primates > Indriidae > Indri > Indri indri. The sequence continues at coordinate 183 of RJWJ010036885.1, read as the reverse complement.
CGCCCTGTGCCCCTCCGCACCCCCAGCTCGGCTGGTAGGAAGCACCCCAAGTCTTCAGCTCTGCTGGCAAGAATCAAACTGCTATTTGCCACCTGGTATCGTCTTACTTAACATAGTTCCAAATTGCTCTAAAACCTCCCTTTGGAAACTCTGAGTTTAAATACTAGAAAGAAGGAAAGGGAG